>JAOXYJ010554502.1:0-14525 GCA_028566555.1 Lithophaga nigra | reverse complement strand
TGAGGTCAGGAACGAAAATTGGAAAAAAATCAACATTTGGAAGGAGCGCTAGTCACTTGAAGTCGATCTAGTGAAAAAAGTGTGGACTTGTAACGGTCATTGACTATATAGGTCTTGTAGAGGAGACACGTTTAGATGCCATCTTGAAGGTTATTATGATCCAAAATCTGAAGTTAGGAACGAAAGTATGAAAAAATCAACATTTGGAAGGGGGGTAGTCACTTCAAGTAGATCTAGTGAAAATGTTGGGACTTGTGACGGTCAGTGGCTATATAGGTTTTGTAGAGAAGACACAGCTGCGCCGATTAGACGCCATCTTGAAGGTGATTATGATGAGAAACTGAAGTTAAGGAGGAAAATTTTTTGAAAATGAAGAAAAAAAAAACGCAATTACGAAAAAAGATATTTCGAAATGACCAAATAATACATTTTTCTTTCTTGGGATTCTAATGGGCTTTCGTAGTGATAATGGCACATGATCAGTAATTTACTATCGGTTTTTAAAACGGTCGTCACCACGAACTGGTTGATCGTTACGGTATATCCGTTTCCTAAATGAAATCGGATCTTTTTTCCTGAGCGATAGTTTTGTCTTTCCTCTCTCCTCGAATATGATCTTTTACCGGACCTGACAATGGGCAACACGGCGGGTATTTTATAAGAGGTACTAGAGCAGCTTACTCATTCGGAGCACCTGAGTGCACCTCGTGTTTTTGTTGGGGTCCGTGTTGCTCATCCTTATTTTGGGTTTTTCTTGTGTCTTTGATGTTTGTCTGGTTGTCTTTGTCTTAGTGCGGATTTTGTCTGCGTCCCTTGATTTACGATTTTTGATTCATCCTTCGCTTTTCTTACCTTTTCTTTTTAAACTAGGCAATGTTTACATATGGATTTTTTAATTTAATCTACATGGACTCGAAGTCCTTTTTGTGATTTCACCTGTTGGAATGCGTTCAATACGTTATTAGTACCCTGAGAATAAATGACGTGGTGGGGAATGATGGGTATATCGTCACTTTCAGCAAATTTTTCAGACTACCAGTCTTACAAGAGAAGTAAAGCTCGGACAGTTTACCAACTGACACCATGAAACTCCGATCTTGAGTAAGTGTCTGCATACCTTAACACTTGAAGTGGGACGAACAGGACTTAAACCGGAGACAGCGATTTTAAGCTTATTGTTCTGAGTCAGGTACATAGGCTACCCAGCCCCACGTGTACCTTGACATATCTTAGGATCGTTTATAACCTTAACTAATACATGACATTTTTAAGAGATAATTTTTTTTATTCGAGAAGGTGTCAGTAAGGATGTTAGATCATGGATTATTAGCACGTACACAAGCCATGTACTATGGTGTTGCGGTGTTACATTCAACAAAGAGAAAAATATCGTTACACAACTGTTTTGTTTTTGTTCCGGAAATCTTTTGCGTTTTTGAACGCTATCTTTACTATTTTCTGTTCAACTGTTAGTATTTTGTTTTGTCTGGTTTTTCTTTCTTTCTTTCTTTTTTTCGATCGAAGTAATTCTATATTCTCTTAATACGTAGATATATCTTGCAAATAAAATAAAATACATGCAAGTAGTGGAAAACACAAATTCAGGGCCAATGGCGCCTCCACATAGCACCTTCCTTTGCGGCATTAACGTCACATCCGAAGTACCATGTAACCGGATAGGCGACGGAAAGAAGATGATGTCTTAGAGTGCATAGCATGGCGAGATGCCCAGTAATGGAAATCCCCAACTGATGCGTTATGCATCTTAATCATCTCATGTTTTTTGTGTTGCAACTGATACGATACGCTATAGCTTGTTCTTATTACAGGGAAGTTGTTGACAGAGCAGCTGCTGAAGCAGTAATATTAGGCTCTCGGATTAAAACTGTACTTCCGTACATTTTACGGCCGCCATCGTTGGTCTATCAGTACAAAATTTCAGTATTTCAGCTCAGTGAGGATTGCTATTTTTCTACTGTTTTGTCTAATGTAACGACGCATCGAGTGCACATCTAACATTATGCATGATCAGCAATTATTTGTGTGTAAAAAATATGCAGATATTAATATTGATCTCTATAAACATTTTGCAACTTATGGCATCCAATAGGGATGGTAGCGTATCGATTAAAGATGATTATTAATCTCTGCGTGCACATCTAAATTATCCGGTTTACCGGTGGACTTTTGGTAGATAATGTTCACTTGTATTTAAAGGTAAATTGTCCAGAATGTTTTTACCTCATCAATTCTACATGCATAGCGAACAAAAAAACCGTAATACATATACAATATTTTAATTTCCCCTTTATTAAAGACAGGCGTGGGTAGAGAACCATCCACACGCTGCCTTTACAATTAAATAGTTTAGCCTTAATACTTTATACATCGGTTAGAGAGTCGTCTACCATCCGACAGTATCTTAAACCTCACGAAAGGCGAAACAGTATGCTATATTTCGTTTGGGGGCGTAATTCACTCTATAGACCAAATATTATTTACGTCGCAAGCAGATATTCACGAGTTGAATTTCTTTGGCCGACGCAGCCTTTTTACGAAATATTGTTTGTTACGACCCTTGCCTCTCGCCTTCAAAATCGTCTCGACTTTCCATATATCTTCGTCTCTCACGTTGATTTTTTTGCAATATCTGACTGGTAAAACGTTCCTTTTATATTTTCATCATTGAAATCTTTGCGTCTATAGACTGGCCGTCCACCGCGTAAAATGCGTCGGAAAATTTGAAATATTTCTCATGTCCACTTCTCATCGTATTCTCTGGTAAAGTTTTTCCGGATGTATGTTATTCTCACTTTGTCCCCTACTTTAAAGCAGACAGGTTTTCTGATTTTTGTATTCTTTCTCTCACGGTCTATATATGTTGGCCATTACATTCTCAACCACAGATTTTGTCACTTTAAATTTGGTATCATAGATTGTTATTTAATCGGTGTCATGCCTATGGTTCTGTGGTATGTCGCATTGTAACTCCCTGAGAACTCTAGCAGATGGTCATTGTAGCGATCGGATGTCTTGTACATTAGATAACGGTTGATTTTAGACTTAATGATAATATTGATGACTCGCTCTGCATAGTTGGCTTTGATCTCTGTGTTCGGAGCGTATATGTGCTTGATTCTCTATGATTTGTCAGCAATGCATTGAACAGTTTTTACAGGAATTCCTGTCTTTTATCCGTACGGATTCTGTTGGGACGTCATCCTTCTTGCAATATTTCTTCAAGACCTTGAGTCAATGCATCTGCTTTCTTTGTCTTTACCTTCCTTAGCCACACATGCTTGGAAAAAATGTCGGTGACAACCAATAAGTAATCAAAATTGTCATTGTCTTCTGTATATTTGGACGTGTCCATCAGAGTAGCATCCCACTGGTTGTCTATGCCAATCACACTGTGTCTTTTAAAGTGTCTACGGATGGATTGCTGAAGACTAAAGGCTTCCTGTCTTAATGATCATTCCGGATTATATATTACTGATTACGTACTTTTCTGACATATCTATAGAGTTTATCTGGTCCGGAGAAAAACTCCCAGCGTTGGCGGAATTGTAATAATAATAATCTATGATACAAATTTAGTGCACAATATGCGCATTTCGACAAACAATGTCTCATTAGTTGTGCTCGAGGCCTAAAAATATTGAAAACCAAAATAACATCCAAAAGGTTGAATAAATGTCCTTCTAATAATTTTCCCAAGACATGTTTCCTCGTTCGGTGTTGAGAGTAATCTGAAGTGAAGTGTAGATTTAAATTTTTATAAGGATTTCTTTTCTGTTGACGTGTCGTCATCGTTGTCTTTGTCATTATTCTCTTCGGGATTATCCTACATTTCCTCCAGCTCATGTCGACTTTTGTTCAGAGTCGTGTTAATGCACTTGTGTTCACAGTATTCTTTCCTGGTGAAGTCTTCTATGTCCTGTCAGGTCAGTTTTCAAAGTGAATAATGTATGGAATAATTGTACTGTAGTGCTTCATAAGGCTTTCATTTCTTTTGGTTTTATTTTTTCTCCGGCTTTTGTCCTTTCTTTTTTTCGGTCATCCCCTCGTCCATGTACTTGTTGACCTTTTCCTCCCCTGCTTCTTCGTAATCTTCATTGGCTTTTCTCATGATACGAAAAGCTTCTTCCTCCTCATTGTTCACGTCTTATTCCTGGTCATTGTCAATGTCCTCAGAATCCGAGTCATCTCCTGAAAGCCACCCTTTTGAAGGGTCTTCGTCGTCGCTGATTTCTTTCTGTATTTTTATTGGTCGATCGTCTTTTTCGAGACATCATTTCTTTATATGTCTTTGTAAATCGTGCATGTTCTCAAACACGCGTCCACAATCGTTACAGGACGGCATCTCTTCAATTTGTTTTAGGTTGGCTCTAAGTCTAATCAACACCAATGTCGGCTAGAGAGCGGGCTACAGGGGCTCTAACAGAAAATACGCTGGATCAGTATGACGTTTTTCTTCGAACTGATTGATATTTACCATCTGTGGTTCTCTTATAAGATTAAAGACATCAGTGCGCAGATGTTGAGATTCCAGTGTTGTAAGTTTGAGACCTGTTACAAATACCCAGACGGTTTCTAAGTGGCTGCTTGGAAATCCTCATTGAGTGTTGTGGATTCTCTGGATATATTTGACGAACTAGTCATGACTGCTGCTTATCCACGGGGATGTTGAACGCGACCAAGTAATGACAATTTCGTCTTTGTGTGGGATTCTTGTTGATTTATAGGTTCTGATTAATGGCTACCACTTACAGATTTCAGTGATGACTTCCTTCTATAAATAAATCGTTTATGAGTGAATCTTTAGAGGCTGTAGACACAAGGTCGTCTAGGAAATTGAAATTCCTATTACTGGGGTCGATGAAGGGATCCTGTTCCAAATCTAGAGGTGATGAATTCTACCTTGTCTTAATGACGTCATACAATGATTGCTATCCCTTGTAAAGCCATATAATTCTCTATTGGGACGGCTCTGTCTTTGCCTGACAATTTTTGTAGCAGTGTTGTCACGAAATATGTTTATCCACAAGAGGTCGGGCCCGATACGTTCGCTGTAAAGAGGTGTTGAAACACAATATCTTGCTGCTGTTGTTGTTGTTGGTGATGCTGCTGATGATGATCACGATGTTCCCGTTGTTCCTCACGTTTAGTTTTTATTTGTCTTTCTAGATCGGGTGGCCACATGTAGAAACTAGGGCAGATATTGCAACTATACATATTCACTTTTCGGCTTTCTTTTAATATATCAGTTCTCTTATATATTTAGATAAAGTGTCCAATTCTCCTATTATGGCTTTCGATTTATTTGTATCTTCCAATGGCCGTATATGTATTATAACCTGTAATATGTATTTTTTATTGCCATAGGTAGAGAGCGTTGTGTTTGTCAGTTGGACGATATAAATTTCGTGCCTGTCTGTTCTAAAGAGATTTACGATTCCTTCTGGGTTTCCTTTTGGAACAGGTATTGCTTATAAAGCTCATGGCGCAACTTGGTGACGGCTTTGCTAATCCCTTGGCCGTTCCTTTTTCTTCATCTCCGTGAATGAACCTGTACATTTCAGCTCTCAGTCCTACGAACTCCTCGACGGGGACGGGGGCCGCTTCGACTTTCATTTTTCCGACGATCTTCTTGTTGGTAGTGTCGCACAGAGGATGGTCTTTCGGATAACAAGTCGGTCGAACAAGTGTTGGTCTTCGTTCATGTCTTTGTAAAGATCTGGCGTGGTGACTTCATACCAGAGGCAATTCGTGTCTGACAATAGCAGTTATGTACCTTTCATGTAATTGTAATGAAAGTCATACAATCGATAGATCCAAAATGGAAAAGCAAACATAGATTGGACGGTTCGAGGCCAGTTTTTTTTTTTTGTTTTGTTTTTTGTTTTGTTCTATCGAAGATGTAACTTCGACTTAATGCCTGGTTTCTTTGTTCGTTTTGCGAGTCTTTTTTCCTGGTGAACTGTTGGATGTTTACTCTCTTTGTGAGGTTTTCCATTGTTGTTTTCCAAATATGGTAATGTTTATAAATTTATAAGTCTTTTTCGAACTTGTTCTGTGCTCCATTGCGCGTGGTGGTGTTAAAGTCGATGTTGGATTTCAATCAGGCACTTTTCTTGAATGACAGAACTCGACCTTTAGTCAGCCGCATGCCTAAAGGTAAGTAAAGTTTTAGATTTTGATAGTGTACCATGTACCTTTTTTGTCGTATAGATTTAGTACCAGTTTGTTGCATCCTGTGAACTTTAATCCGGGCTTCTCCAACAGCTTTTGATATTCGGACATGTTTTGTTTGATTTCGAATGCTTCCGGTGCTAATGGATAATCGTTGTGTAAATCATGGAACTCTTTGGGATATTCCAGATTAACATCTATGGATTCGTTCTTCAAAACGTTAACATAGACCAAACACAGCTATTCAGGTCAATATTTTTGCTTGTTTTTAAGACGTCGCGGATTCGTAGATGCTTAAATTTGCTCCGATTCTTTTCAGCTAAATTTCTGACGAGTTTCTCCAGTGATGTCGATAGGAACTGGAAGGTATCGATGAATTCTAGTTTTCATAAGGAGAAAGAAATGTATTTTCCATGGTTTTGTGATATGCAGTAGATCTTTTTAGATTTCATTTTTCCAATTGCTTCCATGATGAGATGAATATCGTAGCCTCGTCAATGGAAGAACATATTGATTCTCTCCCTCTGTTTGAAGTTGAAATAACAGGATTTATGTTTTGCTCCTCTGAATTTTCCAGTCGCTAACCCTTTCGATATCCAAAACCTGTCCACATATGCTAAAATTCGGCTTGTTGAAACGCACGAACGACAGCTTCTGTCTTCTTCCTGGGTTCCTCTTTGGGTAAAACGTTTAGGAGTCTTTCCTTTAATTCAACCATATCTTCTACGACGACCTCTGCTGCATTTGGACCCTATTCGTCACATGATTTTCGGTAATTTCCTCCGTGACACCTCCGACTTTGTAGGTAAAGCGCAAGGGTATATGTTTGGCAAGTCTAATGAACAACGACTTGTCCGGATCGGACTGACATCTGTACCTCCTCTTCAGGATACATTCGAAATCTGTATATACCAGATTATATAAAGTGCACTTTAAGTTGCTTGGACATTTCGGAGAACTTCAACCATTTATCCTCTTCGGACGGCATCTCGGTTTGTTGTGCACCATGGACTTGACAATACAGTATGTGACGATCCAGTAGGTTCTTCTTTGTAAGTCCGTGCAGGCAATGATGGCAGTAGTAATACTGGTTTTGATAATTGTTTTGATCAGCTATCAATCTATTGAAGTTCGTGATCCAACAATAATGAGATTTCTGCCTCTTTCTGATGACGACTAGACCTACATGTCTGAGACCTCTTTCTTTGAAAGATGTAGGGGTATGCCTCCTGTTTCTCATAGCTGGAAGCATTAATGGAAATGCCGTTCGTCTTTACGAGCTTGGGAACATCAACTATTCGCATGGGAAACGTAATGTTGCTGCAATCCAAGATATTTTCATATTGCATATACTTTGCCTGTGGTTTTATACTCTATATCACGTGATTGATAACGTCTTGAATTTTACATTCAGCTAATATATATCCAGTTGAGGCGTTATCTTTTCTCAGCTAGTATTTCCAGTTGGCGATTGTCTTTTTACTTGCAGCTGGTATATCCAGTTGGGATTCCCCTTACCCGATATGCCATGTCTTACGAGATCTATAAGGTCAATTGGTACCTCCGGTTGTGACGTCACTTTATCTCTCGGACAGGGAGGTACTATAGGGAGGCGCCATTGCCCCAGAATCGATGTTTTTCCACTACTACTTTTAAATTGTCCTAATATAAATCCAGTTAGGGCTTTGTCTTTTACTTTCAGCTGGTATTTCCAGTTAAGGATTTTTTACCTACAGCTGTATATCCAATTAGAGATTCCCCTTAACCGGCATGCCATGTATGACATGATCCATCGGATGTGACGTCACTGCACCTCTCGCACAGGGAGATGCTATGAGGAGGTGCCATTGGCCCATAATCGGTTTTTTCAATATTCATTCATTCATTTATTAGATCGCAATCTTTTTCCTTGTATGTATGTATGTATAGATTCGGTGTACATATATTTCTATATTTTCGAGAAAAAATCACGTCAATGCATCGGATATAAAATTTAATTTCAAACTAACCTTGTCTCTGTAACAGCATTTGAAGTAAGAAAATTCAGATATATATAATCTAAAAGTTTAATACTACTACTTTAAAGAGCTTATGCTTTTTGCAATTTCAGAAAGATACAAACATAGCATAGAACATGTATGCACAATCATAGTGAAAATTCAATTAATATATACACAATGTAAATATGTGTATATAATCATTACCATTTGTTCTGATACGACAAATAAAATATTGCAGTTTTCCTGTCCTAGATTTATATTAGCCATAGTTCATCTATGTATATTATTATATGTAAAATTATAGAATCATAGTATACTTTAACCACTGAGAATAGCATCTAATGAGAGCCACTTTTTACGAATATATCCTTTTTGTGCAGGGGAGAGGAAATATACTGTAGATTTGTCTGAATTGATTTAGTATTTCAGAAATTCTAACCCCCTCCAATTCAGGTTTGCATCCTTTACATCTGAATGTATAAATATAATACATCAAGATTAAAATAACATGTTGAATTCTATTATTCGGGTCAATGTAATATCATTTATACCAAAAATAGTGTCGCATACAGTAGCTGGCAAAATGATTCTCCAATTTACTAGAAAGGTTCTCATCGCTAATCAGAAATTTCCACTGTAATTGCATTCCCAAATTGCTGCAGTAAACTTTCTTGGTCTCTGAACAGAAGGAGTAAGGTTCCGTTTCTTTTGTTCCATACTTGTACAGAAAGAAATTTGTAGCAAGAATTCTAAGACATATTTTGAATTGCAAATCATGAAGTTTTCTGGGTTTTCTATTTTTTTCTTCTTTTCTATTTTCTGCTATGTATTGTCTCTACTCAGTAGGTAATGCACTCAAAATGCCAGAGCATTCTACATAATTAGTTGAATACTGAACTTATTTGAAATTGTTCACGAGTAAAGAGTTTCTTTTCTTCAGAGACAAAGTCATTTACAAAAAAACACACCTTTTTACAATAATTTCTTTTAATAAAAGTTCTTCTATTTCTTTTAATATTTTAGTTTAGCTATATGGGTTAATTTAATATCCTTTAAATATTGTTAATATTTTCTTCCGGTGGCTTTAATTTTGAAAAATTCAAAAATGTGTCTTTCGAGAAAGCTATGATTTCCAAGCTCTCACTGTTCAAATATAGTATACCGGGTATTATCTCCCCCATATTGTTCTACACTATTTAATAATAATAACGATTTCCAAGGGGAATAATTAAATGTGTCGATAAGCTTATTTAACCATGAAATTTCGAGCGATTTTTTTCAATGTGCGGCAATTTTATTTTCCCTTCCTCATAGCTATTTATAATGACAGTTCTTCCTATTTTGTCTAGTTTCCCATTCCATAAAAAGTGATAAAACATGTCTTGTATTTCCTGGCTAACTTAAAAAGGAGGGTTTGGCAATATTGTTAGACACTGTATTATGGCTAGTGTCTTTATAACAGTTGTTCGACCAATATATATGTTAAGTCTCTATATGACCGTGTATTCAAGATTTTTTTAAAAACTTTTTAATTTTATTAGTAAAATTACACAGATATCTATCATTTTTGAAAAATTCAAAGGTTTAATGTCTTCCATGCCAAATATTTATGTGATAAAGTTTGTCATTACCACCTGATCTTGCGCCAACCCGTATTGCCTCAGTTTTATCAAGATTAACTTCCAGTCCAGGACAGAGTCGCAGTCAAAAATATTCAATGCTTGTTCAAGAGACCTTGACTCATCATTTAAAATTATCGTTGAATCATCTGCATATTGACTCAGCAGAAATTCTGAATAATCTTTTTTGCGACACCAGACACATCCGGGTCATTTTTAAAGCAGGATATAGTGGTTTTAAAACAAGAATACATAAATAAAGAGATAAAGGATCCCCTTGCCTAACTCCTCTTTCTAAAGTAAAAAATTCTGAAATATGCCCATTGTTAGTTACTGCACTAGTAACATCTGAGTAGAAGGACTTGACCAATTTCTTTTTATGATATCCCAAACCCAAAAAAGTTCTAAAATTTTATCAGTAAATGACCACTAGACATTATCAAAGGCCCTTTTTTAAAGTCTTCTAGCAACAATAATCCTGGTATTTCTTCTTCTTGCAGCTTATCTATTAAATCCATAATAATTCTAACATATTCACCTATATATCTTCTGTAGAAACCTTTTTGCGTTTGACTTATAACATTTTGTAAAACTGGTTTTAATCTATTTCCAATACATGAAGATGCTATCTTATAATCAATACAGAGGTGTGATTGGTCGCCAATTTGTCATATAATATTTTACTTTGCCCTCTTTTGGTATACAAATAATCAATCCCTGATGCTGACTAACTGAAAATTTCCCCTTTTCGAAGCTCTCATTTAAACAAGTCAACAGTGGACATTTAATGTCATTCCAGAAGAATTTATAAAACTCAACTGTAAATCCATCAATTCCTGGGCCTAAAAATTTTTCCTATTTTTAATGCAGACAGACATTCCTGTATAGTGATGTTACCCTTAAAGGAGTTTACTTCTTCTTAGGTTTCAAAATGATAGGGTAATCATTATTCATAAACAATTCCCTATTTATTTTATAAAATTGCGGGTTAGAACTCTTATACAAATTTTGATAAAAATTCTGTTCTTTAAGAATAGTTTTCGTATTAGATACTTCCTGGGAATCATCTAACACTAATTTTGAAATAATTTTATCGTGTAGTGTTTTTTCTCTACATTACAAAAGTAAATGGTACTCCTTTCCCCCTCAGCTTGCCATTTTACTTTTGCCCTAGTGATTATTCCATTTACCTTTTCCTCCTTCAGAATTTTTATTTCTTTTTGTACCCACTACATTTCTTTTATTACAGTTTCTGAGATTTCATAATAAAATTATTATTTAAATTTTCTAATTTTTCATGTAGTGCTTTTTCCATATCATTTTCCCTTTTATAAAATGATGTATATGAAATAGTTCTACCCCGAACTTTCATTTTTAATTGTTTCCAACCGCAACTGACAATCAATTTTCAACTCTTTTTCAGGATTTTCAATATCCACAGTTGAGTCTTTTTCATATTCTGTTAAACATCTTATGTTTATATTTATTACTTAACTCACGAGTTGAAGTGTAAAAGTTTTAGATGACATAACACATGTATTTATCTTCGATATCACGTATTGGATAATTCATATATACTTTCGTAATTGATACGAATTTAACGGCTCGTGCTTTATAGCTATCGTTCGCAATTTTAACATTGTACTATTGTCTGATTATTCGACTATTTGTCTTTGAAGCAAATTGTATTCTTTATTCGTTGTTGACAACAGTGCTGTTTTACAGAATACAATCCAGGATGGCTTGTAGAAAGAATTTATTAATAAAAGGCTTTTAGGACTGTCCATATGGCATCTAAAGACGCAACAATGTCTCCTCTACAAGACCAATATAGTCACTGATCGTCACAAGTCACAATTTTTTCACTAAATCGACTTGAAGTGACCATCCCCCCTACCAAATGTTGAATTTTTCAAACTTTCGTTTATCACTTCAGATTTTGGATCATAATCACCTTCAAGGAAGCGTCTAAACGATGCAGACGTGTCTCCCTCTACAAAACCTAAATGTAGTCACTGACCGTTAGAGGTAAAAACATTTTTCACTAGATCGACTTAAAGTGACTAGCTCCCCTTCAAATGTTGATTTTTTTCAAATTTTCGTTCCTAACTTCAGATTCTGGATCACAATCACCCACAAGATGTCGTCTAAACGACGCAGCCGTGCCTCCTCTACAAGACATATATACATGTAGTCACTGACCGTCACAAGTCCATAACTTTTCGCTAGATCGACTTCAAGTGACTAGCCCTTCCAAATATTATTTTTTTTCAAATTTTCGTTCCTAACTTTAGATTTTGGATCATAATCACCCTCAAGATGGCGTCTAAACGACGCAGCCTACATAGTCACTGCCGTCACAAGTCAAAATTTTTTCACTAGATCGACTTGAAATGACTCGTTCCCTTCCAAATATAGAATTTTTTTTTCAAATTTTTGTTCTAACTTCAATTTTTTTATCATAATCAACCTCAAGATGTCGTCTAAACGACGCAGCCGTGTCTCCTCTACTGATCGTCACAAGTCCAAAATTTCTCACTAGATCGACTTGAAGTGATCAACTCCCTAAAGCTGATAATTATTTGCTAGCTGTTTTATTTTATTTTGTGGTTTTAGTTAGACCTTTTAATTATTCGCTAGCTAATTGTTCGCTACAATTGTTCGCTAGCATCAGTCTGGTGCCTAAATTTGGTATCATTGATTATTATTAGTATGACTTTAATATATTTTAAAGCGATTACTCTGCATAAATAGGGCAATTTATTGTCATCTAATGCGACAATATCAACATAATGAAGGCGACGACTTAATTTAATTTAAGTTAAATCGCCTTAAATATGATGGCTTATGTATCAAATCGACTTAAACAACATAACATTAACGCATTGTATAACGATTATTTGATATAAATAGTGCAATTTATCGTCATATAATGCGAGAATATGACAAAATGAATTCAACTATCTTCGTAAATTGCTGTAATTATGACGACTTAATTTTAATTAGACTAAATTGCCTTAAATATGATGACTTATGTATGAAGTCGACATGAATAACACCACTTTAACGCTTTCTTAGGCGATTATTTGCCTTATACAATTTGCCTTGTCGTTTTAAAAGACGTTATTCGCCTTAAATAATTGGCCTTGTTGTCTTGTAAGACGCCAAGAGACTTTAAATTAGATAAAATATTGCATTATAAGGCGATTTATTAACACAATTGGAGGCCTATATACGCTTCCGTAGTTTTCCTTGTCGTGTTGTGGTTTTTTCGCGTTCTGTTTGTCATGCTTTCGCCATTCTTTTGTCGCGTTGTCGTGTTGTCGTATTGTCGCGTTCTCTTTTGTCGTGTTGTCGTATTGTTGCCTTGTAAAAAAGGTAACGAGAAAAGGCGAAAACACGACAACGCGACAATGGCCACATCCGGCCACCATAAAATAGCTTAATTGCTTATGGACCTTAATAATATCGTCATTATATTTATGAACTGATCTAAGTCGCTCAAGCATAGAATTTAGCTTAAAATGGCCTTATTACGGTTATTTGGATAAAAAAAGGAGTAGATACATTTAATACGAAATTTTGACCCCTCCCTCCCAAAAAAAAACACCTAAAGCAATCATCAAAAGAGGTAAGTGTTTGATAAAAAATAAGATTAAGTTTAAGTTAGTGGCTGTTACGTATGGATGTTCATTTAAACTAGAGGCTCAGCTGAGCCTGTATCACCGAAATGACATAATTAAGCCCATTTAAGAATGTGAGCACTCCGTGGACCATCATTTGTACAAACTTGAATCTTCATGTCGAATAGATGTTTCTTGCCAAATATAATTGCATTTCCATTGCTGGTTGGTTCTCAAGTAGAAGATTTTCAAGTTGTTCCCCCTGAGGCCTATGTTAAACTTTGGAACCCTCGTGCTCGACCGCTGGACCTTTATTGATAAAAATTAAATCTTCGTGTCCTACTGATGTTTCAGGCAAAATATGACTACCTTGCTGTTGCTGGTTCTAAAAACAAAAGATCTTTTTTTTTCATTGAATCCTATGTTAAATTTTGGACCCCCAGTGCTCTTATCACATGGACCCCTAGACCTTCATCCTTCATTTGTATAAACTTGAATCTTCCATGTTCTACTGATGCTTCATACATAATATGACTATCTTGCTATTGTTGGTTCTAAAGAAGAAGATTTTTACGGTTTTTCCATTGAAGCATATATGAACCCCAAGTGCTCAGACCCCATGGACCCTCGGATCTTTATTTGCACAAATCTAAATTTTCATGTCCTACTGATACTTCATGCAAAATATGACTGCCTTCCCAGCTAAAATGTGAGGGGTATTCCATAAAGTTTCCCCCTCGAACTTTTATCAAAATTTTCTATCAGTCACATCAGTCGACAATGTTTTGGTGTTGAAAACTATTCATTATTAGTTAAATATCTAAGCATAACTAGAGGCTCACCTGAGCCTGTATCGCTCACCTGGACATAAGTTTTTCGCATGACGGGTGATGCATGCATACAGATGGGTGCAGACCAAGCATAACATGTAAACGGACATAAAAGTGAACATCAAGTTAGCAACAAGTGCACTTGAAGTAACCATTTTGTTTCTCCTGCGTTAACGGGAAAAAGTTAGTAAACAGAATAGTGAACTTCATGTTCGCTTTTTTGTCTGCCCATCCGTTAACGTGAAATTTCAAACCAGTCAA
>JAOXYJ010553395.1:0-14527 GCA_028566555.1 Lithophaga nigra | reverse complement strand
CCCGCCCCCTCAGTCATGGTCTATTGACTTTGAAAATTTTATGTTAAAGTTTGTGATTAGGTCAGTTTAACAGGAACAACTTATGATAAGTCAATGATATTTGGTATGCAGTTGCATTAGCAGTGGTACATCTCATTTCCATGGAGATTATTTGGCCCCACCCTCTCAGTCATGGTCTGTTGACTTTGAAATTTTTATGTTAAAGTTTGTGATTAGGTCAGTTTAACAGGAACCACTTATGATAAGTCAATGCTATTTGATATGCAGTTGTAATAGCAGCAGAATATCTCATTTCCATGGAGATTATTTGGCCCCGCCCTTTTAGTCATGGTCTGTTGACTTTAAAAATTTTGCATAGTTCACATGTTAAAGTTTGTGATTAAGATCAGTTGGACAGGAACCATTTATGATAAGCCATTAGTATTTGGTTTGCAATGTATTGCTGTCACTACATTTCATTTCCATGGAGATTGTTTCCTTCCACCCCTAAGACATGATCCATTGACTTTAAATTTTTTTGCATAAGTTGCATGTTAAAGTTCATGATTAGGTCAATAAAAGGTAATCATGATAGGTCTTTAATTATATTACCCCACTTTTAGGAGTGCTTGGTATATGTTCCTGCTATATGGTGCAGTCCAGCAGATTTTTTCTTTCGAATTTGATGCCGGCAGGCGAGACATATCTCTGTGTTAACAGTTTATTTCTTTGGATTCCTTATGAAAATCACTGCCTGCGTTTTTCTATCAGATTTGTTGTATCTCTTACAGTTTCCGAGCTATAAGAGGCCAAATGGGCCAAAAATCTTAACTTTTACAAACTACATAGAATTTTTATTTTTCATCTAATTTGGATGGGATTTTTTTCATTGAGTTCCTCTTTGCAAGAGCTTTCAAAAAGTGTCAATGGTTTTTGCGTAGGTCTTATGGTTTCCAAGCTATAAGCTGTGTTAGCGCTAGAAGGTCGCCACATAGCCAGATGCTAAAGTAATTGTCATGTGGCTAAAAAAATTCCAAGAAAGCCCCAATGAAATGCATAGGACTTTAGCCACAAAAATTTGCTTGCCAATATTCCTATTAAAATGTGGCTAATGCAAAATTTTTGCTACCGCTAACACAGTATAAGGGACCAAAGAGGCCGAAAATGGAACGTTTACAAATTACATAGATTTTTTTTATTTTCACTCAGTTTGGATGTAACTTTCTTCATTTAGTTCATTTTGACTAGAAAAATATAGCACATTACTGTTTCCAGCATATTAATGTGTCCAGCACATTACTGTGTCCAGAACATTATTGTGTCCAGCAAATTACTGTTTCAAGCACAGTAGTGTGTCCACAGTCACTTTTAATATACACTTGTTAAACTTTCCCGTGTCGACATGTTGCGTTCGTACCATGCTGTGCCCCGCGCAGCCCTTTATTTAACTATGTTTAGAATATAGAACACTTTATTATAAAATTTTGAAACAGGTTAAAAACAGGTTACTGACAGATATTTCAATTACATAATCCCACATTGAAAATGTGTGAAATTACCTGTTCACTTTGCCAGCCTGGTGTTTAAATCCATTGACAGAGGTCATAAAGTTGATCACAGTTTAAAACAACTTCAGAAGGTTCTTTTAATTATCAATTTTTTAATTCAGAAGAAGAGTTAAAAATGAACTTCTATAATTATGTTGAAAGGGGGAAGCAGCAGTTGTTGTAGAAGAAAAGAAATTATCTTTTGATTTTTAAAAACTGTAAGAGTGATTTAAGGAGCATTTCTAATCACAATGGAATAAAATCAATAGAAGATGTATATTTATATAAAAATAAATGCACAATACTAATTTATTTTATGCATTATTTTCTTCAGTAACTTCATCCACTCTGAGGAGCACCAAGGATTTAATTCTCTCTGATGTCATATTTTCCGTTTAATAGTTTAATGTTCTTCATAGGCAATATGTTTCCTATAACCTTTCTCAAGATATTGATTACAAAGCAAAGAAGGTTGGAGGCTGATATATGCCAAATTTTTTTGTATTGTTAATTAACAGTTTTAAATAATTACTACAAAAGGTGATGGAACAGTGGCCTCTGCTAAATCTGCTTATTGCAGCCTCTAAAACAAACTGGGAACTATTTAATTTTAATTTTTTTTTGTAGAAGCAAGAAGACTTAAAGACCTTCTGCAGTTTTCAACAGGATTGGAGACCATTCCCCCGCTTGGAATTGATCCAAGTCCAGAGCTAAAGTTTAATGTTGATAGTGATGAATTGACAAGAAAATTTCCAAAGGCAAACACTTGTGCTAATATTCTGTATCTACCAATGGTTGACAGTTACGAAGATTTTAAGACCAACATTATATCAACAATATCAAATGTTACAACTTTTACCGACACATAATTGGACACTCCAGACATGTTATACTGGGCATATTTTTGTAAGCAGGCACATTGTAGAGGTCTTTGAGCATGTTTTGCGTTTCCAACATACGATAACATTTCAGCAGTTTTTAGTTAGTGATATTAAAGATGACTTTTTTGCTTTTTATATGACCACCAAAAAAAATTGTCTTTTTATGGTATATATCTTTTCAAAGAAAAATTATTGTGTTTAAGAATTGAATGCAAGATTTTGCAGTTTTACTTTGTGTAAAAGCATGGGCGGTAGCGCTTCATACAAACAATGTGTGCACGGTCTGTGCTTTTACGCTCCATACAACTACAAAATCATGCATTAAATTCTTATAATTACTTTTCGTAAACAGTAAATTAGTGTTAAAGTATGATTACTTAATGAATATCGTGCATGATTCATTGTTTGTTTATTTAAATTACTCCGCCGGGTTTGTATTCTGTTGACATTACTATGCAAGCACATGCTTTTGACTTTTATCAAGTGATAAACTTTCAGTTTTTTGACTGACCGAAAGTGCTCTTAACGAATCAAAAGCATTGCATTTCATGCAAAACAGAAGGAATGTAATTATATTCTTAGTTTCCTTGTCAGATTTTTTCCAAATTTAAAGATAATGTCTTATTGGACAAAATGAAGATCCAGGTAGTCTTGATTTCTCATGGGACATTACAAGTTAGCTAAATCAGTGAGAAATTTTTCTGTCTCGACACTTTTCATCAGAAATAGAATTCATTAGATTATTTCCAATATTTCATCAAGTTGATATGTGCTTTACTACTTCTCATTTAGATTTAGATTGGGATATTCATTGCATTTGAATTATTGCCGATGTCAGATGGTGGTGGTTCTGTCAGTTTAGTTTTGCTGGTTACTTCTAGCAGTCAGGGGTAAGACTTAAATAGGTGATTTCAATATCACTTATTTAAATGATTGACAAATTTCAGAAATCACCTATTTAAGTGATTTTGACACTTCCTTTGATCTTTAAATAGAGATTACATCACTTTCCCCCTAATTGACAACTTTTTCCGTAATTTGCTTACAGAGATCAATTATCACTTTTTATTATTTATCAATTTCAGTCTAGTGCATGACCAGTAAGTTAGTGCGCAGAAGCTTTAAAAAGTCCCTTTGGGAATTATCTTGTAATGAATTACTCATTAACTGTTCAATCATTAAGACAGAGATCAACAATTTTTAGTCACCTGATATGACTTCTTTATTTTTAGAATGATAAAGTTCAAGGTTTTGTTCTCATTTACAAAATATTCCAGCTAATGACTTTTTTAAATAAACTGAAAAATCTGATAGGAATATAAAGCCAAACAAAATCTCTACATGCAGGTAATTGTTTTTTCAATGACATCTTTCTGTTTTTAACCAAAAAAACTAGTAAACTTGATAAAAAAATCAAGAAAAATGATATGATCACTTATATAGGTGATTAAATCTTTACTTCTAAAATTACTTTTATAAGTGATTTAAAGGTACAGCATCAAATGGTGTTGACATTTTCAGATTTTTTAATGTTAAAAATCACTTTAATAAGTAATCCTGAAATCACTTGTTAATGTCTTGCCCCTGACTGTCTAGTGGCAAAATCATTATTTTTTGTTATGAGGCCAAATAAAATAATATGTGTGTTTCCGGTCACCCGACCTACCTGGGAAAAAAGGTGCCGACCTGAAACATTTTTTTCTGCAAAAAAGAAAATTGTACGTAATTGGGACAGAACTGAACTGTTATGAATAAGTTGATTATCTCGTTTACTGTTCCAAGACAATTGTCAATTTACATAAAAGAAGACCGCTGATGATAACTTGCTTGCCCAGGAGGAATATCTGAGAAAAAAGACTATCATTATACCCCCGCTTCGAAGAAGAAGGGGGTATACTGTTTTACCTCTGTCCGTCCGTCCGTCCGAAACAAATATTTTTGTCACATTTTTCTCAGGAACTACTGATGACAGCCACTTGATATTTGGTGTGCAGCCTCAGCTAGGGGTCCCATATCGCGGTTACCGATTTCATGCCTGTGCAACACCTACTTCCTGTTTACTGACTTGGTTTATTTTTTTAACATTTATGGTCAAATGTGAAATTTTTCTTCACATTTTTCTCAGGAAATACTGATGACAGCCACTTGATATTTGGTGTGTAGCCTCAGCTAGGGATCCCATACCGCGGTTACCGATTTCACGCCTGTGCAACACCTACTTCCTGTTTACCGACTTGGTTTATTTACAAATAAGAACGAGAGCGGGGGTATCCTTCAGTGAGCAGTAGCTCACAGCTCCCTTGTTACTCTTGAAATAACTAGCATTGGTCATTCTTATACCAAAATAATCATAAAATGTTTGGGTAAAATAAAATGTTTTGCCTACCTACCTACCTGCCTTCAAAATTTGAGGGTGATAGGAAACACACATATTATTTTATTTGGCCTAATCAAATCCAATATGCATAGATCTTTCTGATGGTTAAAATTAGATACTGCATCCGTAGCATATCTGGGTTGTGTTGTGATGGATGGAATCCTGAAATGGTCATGTTTAGAATAGTACAGGGATATAACTCAAGCCTTTTCCTGCATTCACAAGTCGGGCTCTCACAAAATTACATATAATAGCCCAGTGCTATACAACTAAGCAAAAATGTTGAAAACTTTGGTAACCAGCTGAGCTACTGAATTAAATTTGTAGTAACACAGGTCAAATTTTAGGACCTTGGGCTACTTGGAGTGTGCTAATTTTTATCCCTGTACTAGTGATTATTTTCTGCAATGAAAGTAGGTCCAGACACGTATTTGCCTGTATAAATGTACATTTGTTATGTAAACAAATTTTTTTTCCACCAGTCTGTGGCACAATGGATTTCAGAGTGGGAGATTGGGTTTTACATTGTAGCATTTACACATTATGATAAATTTGTTAATTACAATATATTTGTGTTTACTTATTGTTGTCTCAGTATTATGTACAACTGTATATCACTGGGGTCAATTTTGAGTTTTTACTCAAATCACAAATTTACAGGGTACTCAGTGGTCACTTGCATCCTAACTATAGCATAAATCTTGCAATTTTTCTGGCTTAGTAAGCGCAGACAAAGTTAATGCTAGTAGTTTCGCAGCTATGCTCTCTTTTGGTTTCTAGGCTCAGGGCCTAATCTAGCCGGCGAAATGACAATTTTAGTCGCCAAAAAAATTTCAAAATCGCTAAATGTCGCCGACTGTGTATTTTCAGGGCGAAATGAAGTCGCCAGTCGAAAATTGGTAGAAGGGAGACAACGCATGTTTAACGATCAGCTGATCAGCAGATTTTGGAAAATAATTAAAAAAAAAAAAGTTCTGTGAAGTTACAAGCCAAGACATAGTTTTAACGGCAGAAAGTAGGTCTAAAAGCTATATGGAATTCATCATGATAAATAAGACAGAAATCCTCGTGGCCATTCAGGCACTGCTAAAATATAGACTATTCTGAAGCCTCAGCATACAAATTAATTTCAACTTTTTGAGTAAGATGTACAAGAGACATTTTTTATTTATATTTTTTTAAATACCAATATTTTTATTTGAAACAAAAAAAATCATATCAAGAAGACGAGAAAATTCTGAAAAACAACTAAATGTATATACAACAAATTAAAGACATAGAAAATTGTAAATTTTTATTTAATTAATATACAAAACATGACAGTTTTCGTCTGCGACAAGAACATCGACGCAGCTGCGCGGGTGTCGATTGAAAGCCACTTCTCCTAAAAGATTATCACTTCTCCCTACTCTCCCCAGGAAGGAGAAGTCACTTCTCCCTGTTCAAAATCCTAGATTAGGCCCTAAGGCTACCTTGTTTTGGCTACTTATCTGAGCCACAGTTCAGAACCTTACTCTACCGCTTTGGAACCAGGAGAGCTAAGCATGCATAATACATTCGTGTCTTGTAGTAGCTTTAACTGGAACAGACACTGGACACTAACCTAACCAGCCATTCTGACCAGTTTAAAGTTATGTTTGCAAGCCAACCGCAGTTTGCCTACAAGTACACTACTTTATTTTTGTGTCGCCTGCCCGCGTAGCGGGGGCGACATACAGGAATCACTTTCCATCATCTTGCATGGTCGTCGTCACACTTACCTTTTATCCACAACTCCTCTTTAACCAGTGAATGGATTTCAACGAAACTTTCAGGGATTCTAAATAACATAATGCTCTTGTGCACCTCCTATTTTAAATTTTCATAATGATTTTTTGGGTTTCCCTTGGTAAAACATGGACTTTGTTGTTTCTACATATGGGGGTAGACATTGTTTATCCGCAACTCCTCCTAAACCAGTGAATGGATTTCAGTGAAACTTTCAGAGAATCTTCATCACATAATACCATTGTGCACCTCTTATTTTAAATTTTTATCAGAATGATTTTTGGGGTTTCCCATAGCTGAACATGGACTTGGCCATTTCTACATATGGGGGTAGACATCGTTTATCCGCAACTCCTCCTAAACCAGTGTATGGATTTCAATGAAACTTTCAGAGAATCTTCATCACATAATACCATTATACATCTATTCTGAATTTCGATTGGAATGGTTTTTTGGTTTCCCATAGCCAAACATTGACTTTGCCATTTCTATATACTGCTATCATAGATAGGCACCCAAAATTTCTGATAACAGGAAGGCAGGCGACACACGTCTTCCATGGAAGACTCGCATCTAAGATTTATTCTAAAATATGTAGGATGTGACCATTGCACTGTACATCGCTGAGACAGCCGTACGCCAAAAATGATGTTTTATTGTATAATATTGTTTTTAGTTAGTATTTGTAGTTCATATGTACATTGTATTAATAAAATTCTTACTATCTTTCTATGTTTTTGTGTGTAAATTGTGGGAGAAACTTCATTCAACTGGACAATTAAAAATTTGCACATGATTTATACTTTTTTGTTGTATATCATCTCATATCATAGTTCTTTAGACCATTTTTAGTTCAACTGACCCAAAGGACCAGTGTGAGCTATTGTCGTCAGTTTGCGTCCCTCATCCATCCGTAAACTTTTTTCAAACATCTCCTCCTCTGAAACCACTGGGCCAATTGGAACCAAACTTGGTCACAATCATCTTTTGGGTATCTAGTTTAAAAATTACTCATGGTGATATTGCCGACCAACCCACATGGCCGCCGTTAGTATAAATAGAATATACAGGTAAAACACACAATACTGGTCAATATCTTGCAAACTACAAAAGATACCAAAAAACATGCCAGGAGTAAAAATGTTCAGCTAGTCAAGCTCTATGGAAGTCTTGTTTGGACTAAAATCGTACGATGACTCCTTGTAGGAGTTGTCCATTAAAAATCAAGTTTGATGATTTCTGCTGTTTTTGACATATTTCTTTAATTCTATTAAAGATAGAGGAAAATTGTGAATTGCAAAAATGTTCAGCTAAATGAGCCCTACATAAAATCTAGTTATGTCGAAATTGTACAATTACTTGTAGGAGTTATTTCCCTTTAAACATCAAATTTGACAATTTTGCTGTGGGGGCATATATATTGAAAACAAACAGAGAAATACAATAAACTGTGAAAATGTTCAGCTAATTAAGCCCTACAAAACTTTTGGAAAGGTCAAAATTGTACATCATCTTGCAGGAGTTATTGCCCATTAAACATTAAATTTGATGATTTTTGATGGTCGTCCTCTGATTCTCCTCTGAGAATGTTCAGCTTAATGAGCCCTACGAAAAACCTCCATTGAATTGAAATTTTACAAAGTCTCCTTATGGGAGTAATTGCCCATTAAATGTTAAATTTGACCATTTTTACTGTTTTTGACATATTTCTTGAAATCTATAATAGATGGAGGAAAACTATGAATTGCAAAAATGTTCAGCTAAATAAGCCCTACAAGAGTCTGTTGAGTAGAAATTGTACAATGGCTCCTTGTGGGAGTTACTGCCGATTGATAACAAAATTTGAGGATTTTTGCTGTTTTCGACCTGAACTATAACAGATGGAGGAAAACTATTTATTGCAAATATATTCAGCTAAATAAAGCCTCAAAGTCCTTATAAATTGTACAATGAATGTGAGAGAAAAAATGGATATATATTTCTTGAAATCTATAAAAGATGGAGGAAAACTAAATTACAAAAATGTTCGGCTAAATGAGCCATAAAAAAGTATCGAGTCGAAACTACAATGAATGCCAGATGAGCGATACAGGCTACTTGGAGCCTCTATTTCATGGCTTATGATCCATTCTCTGGCATTAGCTGAACATTATCTAGACTATATTCCTGTTTAATATGGCATACAGTTTTTCATGCAGTATTTTGACCTTCAATTTTTGCATTGTAAATAGGATCTGGATGCGGCCAGTTCTGTACTGGATGTGTGAACAACAACACGCGGTAAATCCGATGAACTACATATTGTTTTGGCGTGGCCTTACTGAAAATGCAGAATGACACTCAGCCTGCAGTTAAGCAGAATTTAATGTATGAAAAATACAGCTTATAAATGCTGCATTAGTGAAAAGTTACCTACCACATGACAATGTGGGAAAATCAACAAGGCAAAAACTGAATCACCAGAGCCAAAGGCCTTTACCTGGCGTCCTTCTGTCCGTCGGTAATCTTTTTAACTGATCTTCAGAACCAACGAGTCAATTCAAATCAAATTTGGCAGGAATGGTCCTTGTTCAGATTTGTTCATTTAATGCCGATCAAAAATCCAGTATGGCCAAAAACGTTGCTGATTGGCTGATTTTGAAAAATCTTATTAGAAATCATTTGATCACTTGATGGTCCTTTACTTAGATAATTTGGTGTTGATTGGAAATTCAAGATGCCAGCCATCGCAACACTTGGTTTAACATAGGTTTATATGGGGAAAATGTGTAAACATTTTCTCCTCCAAAACCAGTGAGCCAATTCGAATGAAACTTGGCAAGGATGTTTATTAGATGGTTCTTTACTCAAATTGTATTTTTGGTGCTGATCATGAATCCAAGATGGAAATCCAGATTTATAATCTTGGTGCAGAATGGAAATCCAGTATGGGTGCCAGAAACAAAAAGAATTTCTGATCGGCTGATTTTCAAATTGCAAAAATGTTCAGCTTAATGAGCCTTACAAAACCTTTAATTGGGTTGAAATCGTATGACAATTCCTTATCAGAGTTATTGCCCGTTAAATGTCAAATTTGACGATTTTTGCTGTTTTGGCATACATCTTGAAAACTATAGCAGAGAAATACTATATATTGCAAACACGTTTAGCTAAATAAGCACTACAAAACTCTTGGTAGGATTGAAATCATGACAACTCCTTGTAGGAATTATTGCCCATTTAACATCAAATTTGATGATTTTCGCTGGTTGTCTGTAAACATTTTCAAAAATCTATGAAACCACAAGGCAAATTGAAACCAAACTTTGCCATAAACTTTGATTATCCCTGCCAACCAACTGACACACCAAATGTTACTATAAATAGAACATAGGGGTAAAACACACTATATTGGTAAATATCTTGCCAACTATAACATGCAGAAAATCTGTGCTGATAAAATTGTTCAACAAATCCAGCTGTACAAAAGTCTTCATTTGGTCAAAATCATACGACAACTCTTTGTAGGAGTTATTGCCAAAGAAAGATCAAATTTGATGATTTTTGCAGTTTTTGGCATATATCTTGAAAACTGTAACAGATAGAGAAATACTATGAATTGCAAAAAATGTTTAGCTAAACGAGCCCTACAAAACTCCATAGAGTCGAAATCCTGTGATGATTCCTTGCAGGAGTTATTGTCCATTTCTTGAAAGCTATAGCAGATAGAGAGAAACTAGTAATTACATTGGACCCTATTGGAAAAATATAGAACTAGAAGGCTCCAAGGAGCCTGTATCGCTCACCTGGCATCACCACCAAATATGCACAAAAGCCACAATGATGGCTGAAAAGAAACGAAAACTGTTGATTTTCTAAGTCTGATAGCTGTCATTAGGACAAAAGCAGCTAGGCCAACCAGAACAAAACTTGTATGCAGTATGTAACTACTCATTATACAATTAGATACAAAATATCAGCTCAGTACCTGCAAAGAGTACTGACAATGGTGGAAAGAAATGTAATTTTCATGAAATTTTTAAGTTTAAGGGCAGCAACTAGGTCAAAAGTAGGTCAACCAGGACAAAATCATAAAAGATCTGTAACTACTCCTTATGGAATTCTACACAAGTATCAGCTCAATATCTGTAAGCAGGGCTAAAAACAGAGGGAAAAAACTATTATTTTCAAGAAATTTTCTAAGTCCAATGGACGCAATTAGGTCAACTGGAACAAAACTTGTATGTGGACTGTAACTACTCATTATACAATAACAAACCAATTATCAGCTCAATATCTGGAAGAAATAATGACAACTGGATAAAAAAACACTGTTATTTTCATGAAATTTTCTAAGTCCGAAGGCCACAATTAGCAGTCAGGGGCATTACTTGAACAAGTAATTTTTCAAAATTACCTATATAAGTTATGTTGAAAATGAGGCCATTTTAAATATTACTTATACAAGTCACTTTTGTAAATATCATTTACACAGGTGTTCATTCATACAGGTTTTACTAGCAGAACAAATTTTTCTCAGACATCTGGTTATTTTTCTCATGAAATATAAAAACTAATCTCTCTGAAACACTAATTACCTTCTTGACGCACTTTTGTTTAATACTGACGCTTCTGGGTCAAAAATTGGTCTTTTGGGACTATTATAATCTCATTTTCCTTAGGAATCTTGAATGTAGACAGATATAAATAGATGAAAGCATTTGATTTCATTGAGACTTGAACTTATCTTTAATTAACAATCCAAAACAAATTACATATGCTCCCTATATAATTGTTGAAATGAATTATTTGACAGAAGCATAAAATAACTTGTAAAAGTAACATTTCTGTCATTATTTTTAAGGTCACTTATTGTCTGTATACTTCATTAAATTTTAATTAATTCTTATGAATTTTTCATAAAATAATGTAAAAATTCATAAAAACTACATGTACATGATGTAGGCCATGTGTTTATAGTAATTTAAAATAACTCTTCCCAGTAATTTTTGTTATATTTTCTGATAAAATTACCTATATGAATAATTAAAAATTATAACTTGTTTAAGTAACGCCCCTGACTGATAAGGTCAAAAGTAGGTCAGCTGGAACAAAACTCATATGTGAAATGTAACTCCTCATTATACAATTATGCACCAAGTATAAGCTCAATATCTGCTAGGATGGCTGAAAACAGAGGAAAAAATTGTAATTTCGAGAAATTTTCTAAGTCTAAGGGCCATAATTAGGTCAAAAGTATGTCAACTGGAACAAAACTCATATGTGATCTGTAATTCCTCATTATACAATTATGTACAAAATATCAGCTCAATATATGCAAGCATAGCTGAAAACAGAGAAAAAAACTGTTATTTTCAAGAAATTTTCTAAGTCCAAGGGCCGTAACTAGATCAAAAGTAGGTCAACTGGAACCAAACTCACACTGGTAATCTGTAACTACTTATTACACAACTATATACTAAAAATCAAGTAAGTATATACTGAATAAGCCATGAAAGATTCCGACATAATTCTGAAACTAGATACCCTAAGGATGATTGTGGCCAAGTTTGGTTCCAATTGGCTTAGTGGTTTCAGAGGAGAAGATTTTTGAAAAAGTTTACGACGGACAGACGACGGACGCAAAGTGATGGCAATAGCTCACATGGCCCTTTGGGCCAGGTGAGCTAAAAATCCGATAAAAAACATGGCCGCCATTTACTAAAAATAGAACATAGGGGTAAATATGCAGCTTTTGCTATTTTTTCCTTAACTGTAGCAAAATTATGAGCATGAAAGCTATTTCAAAGGTAACATGACATTCCGAGTTGAATGGTGGTATAAAGTCATTTTTTTCTGGGCAGCCATTTTCAAACTGGTTGCCATTTTTGGGTCAATTTAAAAAAAAATTTCTTGGATTTCAACAATATTTGTTTAATTTTGGAAACATTGTATCCCAAGTTGAATGATGATAACGAAAAGTTAATCCGAACAGCCATTTTCAAAATGGCCACAATTTTCCCACCCATTTTTACACATGCTATAAATTTCAACAAAATTTGGTTTATATGGTGAACATGGCATCACGAGTTGAATGGTGATGACAAAAAGTTGTTCCGAGCAGCAATTTTCAAAATGGCCACCACTTTCTTGCCAGTTTTTATGCTTGCTCATGTTTCGACGATATTTGGTTTGTGTAGTAAACATGGTATCTGAAATTGAACAGTGATGATCAGTGGCGGATCCAGGATTTTGGAAAAGGGGGGACCCGGACCTGAAATTCTTCTATTTTTCCAGAAATTTTTGTATTTTCCCTGTATTTCAAAAGTGACAAGCAATAAAAATAAACTGTTTATTTACCAACAGCTTGCATATTATGGTATTGTATATACTTGTAGGATGGAAGACATATCTTTATTTAAACAGATACTGGATCATCCATCATACAAAGAGAATCCAACTGAGACCATAACAACTCATCTTCATAACAGACTGAAACAAGAAGATGCAGGATAGAAATAAATAATCATTTTTATTTTATCACCTTATTTTTGTCACCCACCACAGCATAACGTGAGGACTATAGTTATGCTAGAAATCAATCCATCCAACCTATAGTCAGTCTGTCCATCTCTCCAGATACTTATAAGCTCTCTTGAGGTGTCCTTTCTGGATGGATTATGGTTAAAAGTTTTCTTGTTTTGCCCGATTTTTGGTTTTGGGTAAATTTTACTCCATTAAATCCTTACAAAGCAAGTTGAAGTTTTGCTATTTTCCAGTTTTTGGCCACTTTCATAATTTCACCTATGAGATTCAAATCAATTTTTATTGAAGCTTTGTATCAACATCAGCAGGATCAAGTTTGTGCCCCTTGGTGAAGTAAAATTGACAAAAAAGCCCTTTCTAGCCCTCTATTGGTGCAATTTTTCCATGGTTTTCAGTCAAATATTACTAATGCTCTATATAACAATATCCAAGTTAGTTTTGGAAACCAGAACTTTTCAAAGCTTGCTACAGGGATGCCTGATTGATTGATTGATTAAATGGTCTTTTTAGCTCACCTGGTCCGAAGGACCATGGGAGCTATTGCCATCACTTGGCGTCCGTCATCATCAGCTTTTTCACATTTCAGTCTTCTTCTCTGAAACTACCATACAGATTGGAAGCAAACTTGGCAGGGAAGTTCCTTGGTAGGACATCTACAAAGTTATTGTTTTTTGTGCAGATTGGTTGAAATTTCAAAGATCTTGTCAGAAACCATGGGACCAATTGAATCCTAACTATGTAGGAATGTTCCTTGGATGATCCTCTACAAAGTTATTGTTTTTGACAAACCAAAATCAAAGATGGCTGCCACCAAGGAACATAGTTCAACAATTGACCGTATGGGGAATATTTTCAAAGGTTTTCTTCTCAGAAACCATAGATGCCAATGAAATGTGGCCCCCACCGTGGAACATAGTTTTACATTGGACCCAATGGGAAATATACTTGAAGATCTTCTTGGAAATGACTGAGACAGTTGAAGGGAAACATGGGCATATATGTTCATTGGAAGGTCCTCTACTGAAACCATGTTTTTAATGCCGGAGTTCTAAGATGGCTGCCACCATGGAAGATAGTTTAACATTGGACTCTATGGGAAGTACACTTGAAGATCTGCTTGGAAACAATTATGACAGTTGAAGCTAAACATGTCCATAAATGTTCACTGGAAAGTCATATATCATAATCTTGTTTTTGATGCCGATCAGTACTCCAAAATGGGTGCCACTGTGGAGCATAGTTTAACATTGGATCTTATTGGAAATACACTTGAAGATCTTCTTCTTGGAAACAGCTAAGACATTTGAAGGGAAACGTGTCCATGAATGTTCACTGGAAGGTCATCTACCAAAACCGTGTTTTTGATCCTGATTGGAATTCCAAGATGGCCACCAAAGTTGAACATAGTTTAACATTGGACCCTCTGGGAAATACACTTGAAGATCTTGTTC
>JAOXYJ010550083.1:0-14534 GCA_028566555.1 Lithophaga nigra | reverse complement strand
GTCGTATTGGAAATATTCCTGGATAGCCAAGGAATTCGACTACAAGTACATGAGAAGGTAAACAGCCACAAATACAAGAGTATTTAATAACACACAATATTAATAGTAACAATTCTCTAAATTATTATTGACTTAATAGAAAATATACTTATATCACGATGCTTTAACATTATAAATTCGTAAAATAATTCCATACGAAATGAAAAACAAAATTATGCTACAATTTAATTGTCTTTAGCACTTTGAATTTTGCAAATCGGTCAAAATTTGACGGAGTTGCAGGCTGTTATATCAATAAAATTACGTTAAAACCGCAACGGGTACTTGTGATTCAATGGATACATTTGTATGACGTCACAAACGAAAACGTCACAGATATATGACGTTTTGTAGAATGCAAGATAAAAACATTGAATTTGAATATTTTTTATTTCGTATTCATCTTATCAAATAAATCATAAATGCTGTTATCTGATATTAAAACTATACTAAAATAAAGCACTGTGTTCGCCCAAAATATTGGCCCCTTGGCATTTTTAGAAATCTCTGAAGGCCAAAATATTGGCCCTGTGGCACAGAACTTGTTAACCCTTTCAGTGCCAAATTCAAATTTTTAACGTCTGTGATGTCGCCATAAAAAGTAACCTTTATGACGTTCATACGCCAAATTACTGAGACGACGTTTGCGTCAAATTGACTGAGACGACATTTGTATGACAAATCAACGAAGACGACTTATCACAAAACGTAACTGTTTAATGTAAATTTTGCTTGCTTTTATATTCAGTTGATCAGTAGCAAGAGTCGTAGCCGGTAAAAACGTAACCGATCACTGGCTTCCCCATTGACACATAATGGGCCGAGGTACTATCCTGCTACCGATCGGTTACTTTTTTGACGATCGGCTACGTATTTTGTAAGAGTCGCCAAAGTGGATCACATTTCACGTAACACCGTGAAACAAGCATGATTACCTGCCTATCACAGGCAGGCAAGATTAAAACTGGGCGCACTATAGCTGGAGCGGACTATCGCACCTGACAGGCTAGGTATCGGTCAATGATTAGAAGAGTGGGAGGGACGATGGTAAACCTGTAATATGAGACCGTACTTAGTGTATTTGGCTCCGTGCACTATGGTGCCACAACCCTGTATACAAGCTGACTGGAGCTGCAGTGCCCTAGTGCACAAAGATTGAGACATTTTCGACAGGTAAACACCGGAATCCTATCCTGCGCTGTACGAAATACCAAAGCGAGAGCCAACGGTAGATCTTGGAAAAGAAATTAGATCCTCTGTTCGCCGTTCGCCCGCTGATCGAGATCCAATCTGCTGTACCAGACCAAAGACGGAATCCTTTTAATCTTGGGTCCCCGATGTAAGTATTACTTTGAAGAGACGAGCGGTTCATACTTTGTGGTTTCCGAGGGCTGCACATGTCGCTTTGCCTGCACGTCACACAGTCAAAACGACCAGAACCGAGGAAGCTACATCGAACCACTGGCTTTCTGGAATGATTACTCCTTGGTCGGGTACCATCGTATGTATGACCCCTAAGCCACGAAGGGATTCCGTCAGGGGTAGGAGAATTTGGTATAGGTTAGACAGTAAGATGTGAAGATAGAATTATTTTCTGAATTAGGTTTAGGGTTAGGGTAAGCGTTAGGGCTATGCTAGCTCTTAGGTTAGGGCTATGGGTGCAGTTAGGGTTAGTGTTAGGGTTATTGTTAGGTTAGAGTTAACGTTGTGGAGGATATGGGTTAGCATTAGGGTTAGCGTTAAGGTTAGGGTTAACGTTAGGTTTGTTGTAAGACTTAAAAATAAAATTATTGTCTGAATTAGAGTTAGGGTTAGCGTTAGGGTTAGGGTTAGGGTTGTGGTTAGGGTTAGGGTTAGGTAAGGGTTACGGTTAGCGTTACGGTTAGGGCTAGGTTCGGGTTAGGGTTGTCTAGAGTTAGGGATAGCGTAAGGGTTAGGTTTAGGTTAGTGTCAGTGTTAGGGTTAGGGTTAGGTTAGCGTTAGGGTCAGGGTTGTTCTAAGATGTGAAAATAGAATTATTTTCTGAATTAGGGTTAGAGTTAGGATTAGTGTTAGGGCTAGGGCTAGGGATGGGGTTAGGGTAAGTGTCAGGGTTAGGATAGGGTTAATGTTGTCGAGGGTTAGAGTTAGCGTTAGAGTTAGGTTAGCGTTAGGGTTAGCGTTAACGTTAAGTTGTTGTAAGATGTAAAGTTAGAATTATTTTCTGGATTAGGGTTAGGGTAAGCCCTCTTGTTAGGTTGGCGTTAGCGCTAGGGTTAGAGTTGTGGTTAGGGTTAGCATTAGGGTTAGCGTTAGGGTTAGGATAGGATTATGTTAGGGTTAAAGTTAGGGTTGCTGTTAGGGTTTGGTTAGCGTTAGAGTTAAGGTTGTTGTAAAATGTAAAGATTGAATTATTTTCTGAATTGGAGTTTGGATTAGGGACAGTGTTAAGGTTATGTTAGGGTTAGAGTTAAGGTTAGGTTCGGGTTAGGTTAGGGTTAGGGTTAGCGTTAGGGTTAGTTAGGATTAGGGTTATGTTAGCGTTAAGGTTAGGGTTAGGGTTATCTTTGTTGTAAGATGTGAAGATATAATTATCGTCTGAATTAGAATTACGGTTAGGGTTAGCGATAGGGTTATGTTAAGGTTAGGGTTAGGTTAGGGTTAGGATTAGCGTTAGGGTTAGGGTTAGGGTTAAGGTTAGGTAAGGGTTAGGTTAGGGTAAGCGTTAGGGTAATTGTTAGGTTAGGGTTAGGGTTGTCTAGAGTTTGGTTTAGCGTTAGGGTAATTGTTATGTTAGGGTTAGGGTTGTCTAGAGTTTGGGTTAGTGTAAGGGTTAGGTTGGTGTTAGGGTTAGGGTTAGAATTGTGGTTAGGGTTAGCGTTAGGGTTAGCGTTAGGGTTAGGATAGGATTAGGTTAGGGTTAGGGTTAGGGTTACTTTTGGTTTAGGGTTTTCTAGGGTTAGCGTTAGGGTTAGGGTTAGGGCTATGGTTGTTTTTAGATATGAAGATGGAATTATTTTCTGAATCAGGGTCAGCATAAGGGTTAGCGTTAGGGCTATGTTAGCTTTAAGGTTAGGGCTAGGAGTGCGTTTAGGGTTATTGTAAGGTTAGGGTTAACGTTGTGGAGGATAAGGGTTGGACTTAGGGTTAGGGTTAACGTTAGGGTTGTTGTAAGACGTAAAGATAGAATTATTGTCTGAATTAGGGTAAGGGTTAGCGTTAGGGTTAGGGTTAGGTTTGTGGTTAGGGTTAGCGTTAGGGTTAGGGTTAGGGTTGGATTAGGTTAGGGTTAGGTTTGGTTTAAGGTTGTCTAGAGTTAGGGTTAGTTAGGTTTAGTTTAGGGTCAGGGTTAGCGTTAGGATTGTTGTAAGATGTAAAAATAGAATTAATTTGTCAGTTAGGCTTAGGATTAGGGTTAAGTTTGTTGTAAGATGTAAAAGATAGAATTATTTTCTGAATTAGGGTTAGGGTTATCGTTAGGGCTGTTGTAAGATGTAAAGATAGAATTATTTTCTGAATTAGGGTTAGGGTAAGTGCTCTTGTTAGGTTGTCGTTAGGGTTAGGGTTAGAGTTGTGGTTAGGGTTAGTGTTAGGGTTAGGATAGGGTTAGGTTAGCGTTAAGGTTAGGGCTAGGGGTGGGGTTAGTGTTAGGGTTGGGGTTAGGGTAAGGTTAGGGTTATCGTTGTGGAGGATTTGGGTTAGCGTTACTGTTAGGTTAGCGATAGGCGGAGGGATAACGTTAGGGTTGTTGTAAGATGTAAAGATAGAATTATTTTCTGAATTAGGTCTAGTTATAGGGTAAGTGTTGTCGTTAGGGTTGAGGTTAGCGTTAGGGTTAGGGTTAGCTTAGTGTTAGGGTTAGCTTAGGGTTTGGGTTGTCTAGAGTTATGGTTAGCGTAAGGGTTAGGGTTAGGTAATGGTTAGGGCTAGGGTAAGGGTGAGGGTTAGCGTAGGAGTTAGGTTAGCGTTAGGGCTGGGGTTGTTGTAAGATGTGAAGATAGAATTATTTTCTGAATTAGGGTTAGGGTTGTGGTTAGCGTTAGCGTTAGGGTTGTTGTAAGATGTAAAGTAAGAATTATTTTCTGATTTAGGGATACGGTTAGGTTAACGTTAGGGTTAGGGTTGTTGTAAGACGTAAAGATAGAATTATTTTCTGAATTAGGGCTAGGGTTACCGAAAGGGTTAGGGGTAGGGTTAGGTAAGGGTTAGGGTTGTTGTAAGATGTGAAGATAAAATTACGTTCTGAATTAGGGCTAGGGTTAGGGAAAGGCTTGTTGTAAGATGTAAAGATAGAATTATTTTCTGAATTAGGATTAGGGTTAGGGTTAGCGTTAGGGTTAGCATTAGGGTTAGGTTAGGATTAGGGTTAGGTTAGGGTTAGGGTTGTCTAGGGTTAGGGTAAGCGTTAGGGTTAGCGTTCGGTTAGGGTTAGGTTTATGGTTGTTGTAAGATCTGAAGATACAATTATTTTCTGAATAAGGGTTAGGGTTAGGTTAGCGTTAGGGTAAGGGTTAGGTTTCTGGTTGTTGTAAGATGTGAAGATAGAATTATTTTCTGAATTAGGGTTAGGGTTAGCGTTAGGGTTAGCGTTAGGGTTAGGGTTAGCGTTAGGGTTGGGTTAGCGTTAAGGTTAGGGCTATGGATGCGGTTAGGGTTAGAGCTAGGGTTAAGGTTAGGGTAAGGTTAGGGTTATCATTGTGGATGATTAAGGTTAGCGTTACGGACAGGTTAGTGGTAGGCTGAGGGTTAACGTTAGGGTTCTTCTAAGATGTAAAGATAGAATTATTTTCTAAGTTAAGGTTAGGGTTAGGGTTAGGGTTAGCATTAGGGTTATGTTAGGGTTGGCGTTAGGGTTAGGTTAGGGTTAGGGTTGGGGTTTGGTTACGGTTAGGGTTGTCTAAGGTTAGGGTTAGCGTTAGGGCTACGTTAGCGTTAGGGTTAAGGTAGGGGTTAGGGTTAGCGTTAGGGTTAGGGTTAGGGGTGTGTTTAGGATTAGGGTTAGGGTTACGGTTAGGGTTATGATTAGGTTAGGGTTAAAGTTGTCGAGGGTTAGGGTTAGCGTAAGAGTTAGGTTAGCGTTAGGGTTGGGGTTGTTGTAAGATGTAAAGATAGAATTATTTTCTGAATTAGGGTTAGGATCAGGGTTAGCGATAGGGTTTTTGTAAGATGTAAAGATAGAATTATTTTCTGAATTAGGGTTAAGGTAAGCGCTCTTGTTAGGTTGGCGTTAGGGTTAGGGTTAGAGTTGTGGTTAAGGTTAGCGTTAGGGTTAGGATAGGGTTAAGTTAGGGTTAGGGGTAGGGGGTTAGGGTTAGGGTTAAGGTTAGGGTTTAGGGTTTAGGGTTAGAGTTAGGGTTAGGGTTAGGTTTAGGGTTAGTGTTAGGGTTAGGGTTTAGGGTTAGGGTTAGGGTTGAGGTTTAGGGTTAGGGTTAGGGTTTAGGGTTAGGGTTAGGTTTAGGGTTAGGGTTTAGGGTTAGGGTTAGGGTTAGCATTAGGGTTGGGGTTGTTGTAAGATGTAAAGATAGAATTATTTTCTGAATTAAGGTTAGTGTTAAGGTTAGCATTAGGGTTATGTTAGGGTTGGCGTTAGAGTTAGTGTTGGAGTTTGGTTACGGTTAGGGTTGTCTAGGGTTAGGGTTAGCGTTAGGGCTACGTTAGGGTTAGGGTTAGGGTTGGGGTTAGGGCTAGCGTTAGGGTTAGTGTTGGGGTTAAGGTTAGCGTTAGGGTTAGGGTTGCAGTTAGGGTTAGCCTTAGGGTTAGGGTTAGGGGTGTGTTTAGGATTAGGGTTAGGATTACGGTTAGGGTTAGGATTAGTTGAGGGTTAACGTTGTCGAGGGTTAGGGTTAGCGTTAGGATTAGGGTTAGGTTTAGCGCTAGGGTCAGGTTAGCGTTAGGGTTAGAATTAATGTTAGGGTTAGGTTAGGTTTAGGGTTCTCTAGAGTTAGAGTTAGCCTTAGGGTTAGGTCAGAGGTAGGGTTTAAGGTTAGATGAGGCTTAGGGTTAGGGTAAGCGTTAGAATTAGGGTTAGTGTTAGTTTTAGGTTACGGTTAGCGTTACGGTTAGGTTAGAGTTAGGGTTCAGTTTAGGGTTAACGTTAGGGTTACGCTAGCGTTAGGGTCAGGGTAAGGGTTAGGGTTGTTGTAAGATGTGAAGAGAATTATTTTCTGAATTAGGGTTAGGGTTACCAACAGGATTATGTTAGCGTTAGGGTTAGGGTTATGTTACCGTTAGCGTTACGGTTAGGGTTTGGGTTAGGTTTAGCGTCATGGTTAAGTTACCGTGAGGGTTAGTTTAGCGTTAGGATTAGATTAGCGTTAGGGTTGTTGTAAGATGTAAAGATAGAATTATTTTTTTAAATTAGGGTTAGGGTTAGACTTATTGTAAGATGTAAAGATTGAATTATTTTCTGAATTAGAGTTAGGGTTAGCGTTAGGGTTATGTTAGACTTAGCTTTAGGATCAGGATAGGGTAAGGGTGATGGTTAGCGTTAGGGTTAGGGTTAGCGTTTTCTATTGTAAGGGTTAGTGTTAGGGTTAGGGTTATGTTAGCTTTAGGGATAGGGTTAGGGTTGTTGTAAGATGTGAAGATAGAATTATTTTCTGAATTAGGGTTAGGGTTGTGGTTAAGGTTAGCGTTAGCGTTAGGGTTAGGGCAAAGGGTTATGGTTATTGTAAGATATTAAATTAGAATTATTTTCTGAAATAGGGTTAGGATTTAGCGTTAGGGTTAGGTTAGGGTTAGCGTTTTGGTTATGTTAGCGTTAGGGTTACGGTTAGCGAAATGGTTGTTGGAAGATGAAAAGTAAGAATTATTTTCTGATTTAAGGATACGGTCAGGTTAGCGTTAGGGTTAGGGTTAACGTTAGGGTTGTTGTAAGACGTAAAGATAGAATTATTTTCTGAATTAGGGCTAGGGTTACCGACAGAGTTAGGGGTAGGCTTAGGTCAGGGTTAGGGTTAGGGTTGTTGTAAGATTTGAAGATAAAATAACGTTCTGAATTAGGGCTAGGGTTAGGGTGAGGCTTGTTGTAAGACGTAAAGATAGAATTATTTTCTGAATTAGGATTAGGGTTAAGGTTAGCGTTACGGAAAGGTTATTGGTAGGCTGAGGGTTAACGTTAGGGTTGTTGGGGTTAAGGTTAGCGTTAGGGTTAGGGTTAGGCTTAGGTTAGGGTTAGCCTAAGAGTTAGGTTAGCATTAGGGTTGGGGTTGTTGTAAGATGTAAAGATAGAATTATTTTCTGAATTAAGGTTAGGGTTAGGTTTAGCATTAGGGTTATGCTAGGGTTGGCGTTAGGGTTAGGTTAGGGTTAGGGTTGGGGTTTGGTTACGGTTAGGGTTGTCTAAGGTTAGGGTTAGCGTTAGGGTTAGGTTGGGGTTAGGGTAAGCGTTAGGGTTAGGGTTAGAGTTGTGTTTAGGATTAGGGTTAGGATTACGGTTAGGGTTAGGATTAGGTTAGAGTTAACGTTGTCGAGGGTTACGGTTAGCGTTAAGGTTAGGGTTAGCGTAAGGGTTGGGGTTGTTATAAGATTGAAAGATAGAATTATTTTCTGAATTAAGGTTAGGGTTAGGGTTAGCATTAGGGGTATGTTAGGGTTGGCGTTAGGGTTAGGTTAGGGTTAGGGTTGGGGTTTGGTTACGGTTAGGGTTGTCTAGGGTTAGGGTTAGCGTTAGGGCTACTTTAGCGTTAGGGTTGAGGTTAGGGTTAGCGTGTTTAGGATTAGCGTTAGAATTACAGTTAGGATTAGGATTAGGTTAAGGTTAACGTTGTCCAGGGTTACCGTTAGTTTTAGGGTTACGGTTAACGCTAGGGTTAGGTTAGGGTTAATTTTAGGGTTAGGGTTAGGTTAGGTTTAGGGTTGTCTAGGGTTAGAGTTAGCCTTAGGGTTAGGTCAGAGGTAGGGTAAGCTTATCGTTAGGTTTAAGGTTAGATGAGGGTTAGGGTAAGCGTAAGAATTAGGGTTAGGGTTAGGTTACGGTTAGCGTTACGGTTAGGTTAGAGTTAGGGTTCAGTTTAGGGTTAACGTTAGGGTTACGCTGGCGTTAGGGTCAGGGTAAGGGTTAGGGTTGTTGTAAGATGTAAAGAGAATTATTTTCTGAATTAGGGTTAGGGTTACCGACAGGGTTAGGTTACCGTTAGGGTTAGGGTTATGTTAGCGTTAGCGTTAGGGTTAGGGTTTGGGTTAGGGTTTGCGTCATGGTTGTCTAGAGTTAAGGGTTAGGGGTAGGTTAAAGTTAGGGCTAGGGTTAGCGTCAGCGTTAGGTCGGGGTTTGGTGAGAGTTAGGGTTAGGGTTAGGGTTATCGTTAGTTTAGAGTTAGGTGAGGGTTAAGGTTGTCTAGAGTTAGGGTCAGCGTAAGGGTTAGGGTTAGGTTAAGGTTAGGGTTAGGGTTAGGGTTAGCGTTAGGGTTGGATTAGCTTTAGGGTTAGCGTTGTTGTGAGATGTAAATGTAGAGTTATTTTCTGAATTAGGGTTTGGGTTAGGGTAAACGTTAGGGTGAGGTTGGGGTTAGGGTCAGGTTAAGGTTAGGGTTGTCTAGGGTTAGGATTAGCGTTTGGGTTAGGTTAGTGTTATTGTTAGTGTAGGTGTATAGTTGTTGTAAGATGTGAAGATAGATTTCTTTTTTGAAAACGGGATAGGGTTAGCGTTAGGGTTATGTTAGGGTTAGGGTTAGGATTAGGTTAAGGTTATGGTGAGTGTTAGGTTAGGGTAAGGGTTCCGATTAGCGTTAGGGTAAGGGTGTAGGTTAGGGTTAAGGTTGTCGAGAGTAATGGTTTGCGTAAGGGTTAGGTTAGCGTTAGGGTTAGGGTTGTTTTAAGATGTGAAGATAAAATTATTTTCTGAATTTGGGTTTGGGTTAGGTGTACCGTTAGTTTTATGTTAGGGTTAGCGTTAGGGTTAGGTTAGTGTTGGGCTTATTGTTAGGTTAGGGTTCGGGTTTTTTAGGGATTAGGGTTAGCGTTAGGGTTTCTGTTCGGGTTTGGGTTATGGCTGTTTTAAGATGTGAACATAGGATTATTTTCTTAATTAGGGTTAGGGTTAGGGTTAGCGTTAGGTTTATGTTACGGTTAAGTTAGGTTTAGGGTTGACTAGGGTCAGTTTTAGCGTTAGGGTTTGGTTAGCGTGAGGGTTAGGGTTGTTCTAAGATATAGATTTATTTTCTGAATTACGGTTAGGGTAGTATTAGCGTTAGGGTAATGTTAGGGCTGGCGATAGGCTTAGATCAGGGTTAGAGTTAGGGTTAGGTGAGAGTTAAAGTTAGCGTTAGGATTAGGTTAGCGTTGGAGTTATTGTTAGGTTAGGGTAAGGGTAATCTAGAGTTAGGGTTAGCGTAAGGATTAGGGGTAGGTTAAGGTTAGGGTTAGTGTTAGCGTTAGGGTTAGGTTAGCTTTAGGCTTAGGGTTGTTGCGAGATGTAAAGATAGAATTATTTTATGAATTAGGGTTAGCGTTAAGGTTAGGGGTAACGTTAGGGTTAGTGTTAGCGTTAGGTTAGGGTAAGGTGAGGGTTAGCTAAGGGTTAGGGTTAGGGTTAGCGTTAGGGTTACTGTTGGGTTAGGGTTAGGATTGTCTAGAGTTAGGGTCAGCGTTAGGGTTAGGGTTAGGTTAAGGTTAGGGTCAGGGTTAGGGTTAGCGTTAGGGTTAGGTTAGTTTTAGGGTTAGTGTTGTGAGATGTAAAGATAAAATTATTCTCTGAATTAGGGCTAGGGTTAGGGCTAGGGTTGTGGTTAGGGTTAGCGTTAGGGTTAAGGGTAGCGTAAGGTTAGGGTTAGGTGAGGGATAGCTGAGGGTTAGGGTTAGGCTTAGGATTACCGTTAGGGTTACTGTTAGGTTAAGGTTAGGGTTATCTAGAGTTAGGGTTACCGTAAGGGTTAGGGTTAGCCTCAGGGTTAGCCTCAGGGTTAGGTTACCTTTAGGTTTAGGGTTATTGTGAGATGTAAAGATAGAATTATTTTTTAAATTAGGGTTAGGGTTAGGTTTGTTGTAAGATGTAAAGATAGAATTATTTTTTGAATTAGTGTTAGGGTTAGGGTTTACATTAAGGTTATGTTAGGGTTGGCGTTAGAGTTAGGATTAGGGCTTGGTTAGGGTAAGGATTAGCGTTAGGGTTAGGGTTGTTGTAAGATGTGAAGATAGAATTATTTTCTGACTTAGGGTTAGCGTTAGGGTCAGCGATAGAATTAGGTTAGCGTTAGGGTACGGGCTAGGGGTAGGCTTAGCGTTAGGGTTAGGATTAGGGTTGGGATTAGGGTTAGGGTTGTCTAGGGTTAGGATTAGCGTTAGGGTTAGGTTAGCGTTATGGTTCTTGTAGGTGTGGTTGTGTAAGATGTGAAGATAGAATTATTTTTTTGAATTCGGGTTAGGGTTAGCCTTAGGGTTATGTTAGGGTTAGCTTTGGGTTATGTTAGGATAAGGTTAAGGTTATGATTAGGGTTAAGTTATGGTTAGGGTTGGCGTTATGGGTAGGATTAGCGTTAGGGTTAGGTAATGTTAGGGTTAAGGTTGTCTAGAGTTAGGGTTAGCGTTGGAGTTAGGGTTGTTTTAAGATGTAAAGATAAATTTATTTTCTGAATTAGGGTTTGCTTTAGGTGTACCGTTAGTTTTATGTTAGGTTTAGTGTTAGGGTTATTGTTAGGTTAGGGTTCGGGTTTAGGGATTAGGGTTAGCGTAAGGGTTTGTGTTAGGGTAATGTTACGGTTAGCGTTAGGGTTACGGTTAAGTTAGGTTTAGGGTTGACTAGGGTTAGGGTTATCGTTAGGGTTTGGTTGGTGTCAGGGTTAGGGTTAGAGTTAGGGTTGTTCTAAGATGTGAAAATAGAATTATTTTCTGAATTAGGGTTAGAGTTAGGATTAGTGTTAGGGTAATATTAGGGCTGGCGATAGGCTTAGATCAGGGTTAGAGTTAGGGTTAGGTGAGAGTTAAGGTTAGCGCTAAGATTAGGTTAGCGTTAGGGTTATTGTTAGGTTAGGGTTAGGGTAGTCTAGAGTTAGGGTTAGCGTAAGGGTTACGGTTAGGTTAAGGTTAGGGTTAGGGTTAGCGTTAGGCTAGCTTTAGGGTAAGGGTTGTTGTGAGATGTAAAGATAAAATTATTTTCTAAATTAGGGTTAGGGTTAGGGCTAGGGTTGTGCTAAGGGTTAGCGTTTTGGTTAGGGGTAGCGTTAGGGTTAGTGTTAGCGTCAGGTTACGGTTAGGTGAGGCTTAGCTGAGGGTTAGGGTTAGGGTTAGGCTTAGCGTTAGGGTTACTGTTAAGTTAGGGTTAGGGTTGTCTAGAGTTAGGGTTAGCGTAAGGGTTAGGGTTAGGCATAGTGTTATGGTTAGGGTTAGGGCTAGCGTTATGGTTAGCGTTAGGGTTAGGTTAGCTTTAGGGTTAGGGTTGTTGCGAGATGTAAAGATAAAATTATTTTTTGAATTAGGGTTAGGGCTAGGGTTGTGGTTAGGGTTAGCGTTAAGGTTAGGGGTAGCGTTAGGTTAGGGTTAGGTGGGTTAGGTTTAGCGTTAGGGTAATATTAGGGCTGGCGTTAGGGTTAGATCAGGGTAAGAGTTAGGGTTAGGTGAGAGTTAAGGTTAAGGTTGTTCTAAGATGTGAAAATATAATTATTTTCTGAATTAGGGTTAGGATTAGTGTTAAGTTAATATTAGGGCTGGCATTAGGGTTAGGATTGTTGTAAGATGTAAAGATAAAATTTTCTGATATAGGTTTATGGTTAGGGTTGTTGTAAGATGTGAATTATTTTTTGAATTACTGTTAGGGTTAGCGGTAGGGTTAGGTTAGCGTTAAGGTTAGAGCTAAGGATGGGGTTAGGGTTAGTGTTAGGGTTAGGCTTAGGTAAGGGTTAACGTTGCGGAGGATTATGGTTAGCGTTAGGGTTAGGGTTAACGTTAGGGTCAGGGTTAGGGTTAGGTTGGGGTTAGGCTTAGGGCTAGGATTGTCTAGAGTTAGGGTTAGCGTGAGGGTTAGGTTTAGGTTAGGGTTAGGGTGAGGGTTGTTGTAAGATGTAAAAATGGAATTATTTTCTGAATTAGGGTTAGAGTAGCGTTAGAGTTAGGGGTAGGGTTGTGGTTAGGGTTAGCGTTAAGGTTGGGTTAGTGTTACTTTAAGGGTTAGGGTTAGGTTGGGGATAGGCTTAGGGTTAGCTTAGGGTTAGGGTTGTCTAGAGTTAACGTTAGCGTAAGGGTAAGGTTTAGATTAGGGTTAGGGTTAGTGTTGTTGTAAGATGTAAAGATAGAATTATTTTCTGAATTAGAGTTAGGGTTAAAGTAAGGTTTGTTTTAGGATGTAAAGATAGAATTATTTTCTGAATTAGGGTTAGGGTAAGGTTAGGGTTAGAGTTAGGGTTAGGTTAGGGTTATTGTTAGGGTTAAGGTTTGCGTTAGGGTTAGGTTAGCGTTAGGGTTAGGGTTAGGGTTGTTGTAAGATGTGAAGATAGAATTATTTTCTTAATGATGGCTTAGGGTTAGCGATAGGGTTATATTAGGGCTAGCGTTAGGGTAGGTTAGAGTTAAGGTTAGGGTTAGGGGTTAGGAGTTAGGGTTAGGTTATGGTTAGGGTGGGGGTTAGGTTTTGGGTTAGGGGTTAGGGTTAGGTTATCGTTAGGGTTAGGTTATCGTTAGTGTAAGCTTAGGGTTAGCGTTAGCATTAAGGTTATGTTAAGGTTAAGGTTATGTTACGATTAGATTTACGTTGATTAGGTTAGGGCTAGGGTTAAGGTTAGTGTTAGGGTTACCGTTTTAGGTTAGGGTTAGCTTATTGTAAGGTTAATGGTTGGGGTTAGCGTAAGGTTTATATTAGGTTTAGGGTAAGCGTTAGGGTTAGGTTAGGGTAAAGGTTAGGTTACGGTTAGGTTAGGGTTAGCGTTAGGGTTAGGGTTAGGGTGAGGCTAGCGTTAGGGTAAGGATTGTTGGAAGATGTAAAGATAGAATTATTTTCTGAATAAGGTTTAGGGTTAGAGTTAGGGTTAACGTTGTTGTAAGATATAAAGATAGAATTATTTTCTGAATTAGGTTTATTCTTGGCGTGAGGGTTAGAGTTGTTGTAACATGTGAAGATAGAATAATTTTCTGGATTACTGTTCGGGCTAGCGTTAAGGTAAGGGCTAGGGTGGAGTTAATGTTAGTGTTAAGGTGAAGGTTAGGGTTAGGTTAGGGTTGTTGTGGATGATTAGGGTTAGGCGTTAGGGTTAGGGTTATTGTTAGTGTTAGGTTAGCGTAAGGGTTACGGTTAATGTTAGGGTTGCTCTAATATGAAAAGATAGAATTATTTTCTGAATAAGAGGTAGCGTTAGGGTTAGGGGTAGGGTTGTCATTAGGGTTAGCGTTAAAGTTAGGGTTACCGTTACGGTAAGGGTTAGGGTTAGGTTAGGGTTAGACTGAGGGTTAGCGTTAGAGTTAGGGTTGTCTAGAGTTAGGGTTAGCGTAAGGGTTAGGGTTAGGTTAGGTTAGGGTTAGGGTTGTCGTAAAATGTAAAGAATTTTCCGAATTACAGTTATGGTAAGGGTTAGCATTAGGGCTATGTTAGGGCTAGCGTTAGGGTTAGGTTAGAGTTAGAGTTAGGGTTAGGGTTAGGTTAGCGTTAGGGTTAGGATTAGGGTTGTTGTAAGATGTGAATGTAGAATTATTTTCTGAATTAGGGCTAGGTTTAGGGTTAGCGTTAGGGTTGTGTGAGGGCTAGCGTTAGGGTAAGGTTAGCGTTAGGGTTAGGCTTAGGGTTGTTGTAATATGTAAAGATAGAATTATTTTCTGAATTAGGGTTAGGGTTAGCGTTAGGGTTATTTTAGGGCCAGCGTTGGGAAAAGGTTAGAGTTAGAGTTAGTTTTAGGGTAAGGGCTGTTATAATATGTAAAGATAGAATTATTTTTTGAATTAGATTTAGGGTTAGCGTTAGGGTTATATTAGCGTTAGGGTTTGGGTTGTTGTAAGATGTAAAGATAGAATTATTTTCTGAATAGGGCTAGGGTTAATGCAAGTGTTAGGATTATGTTAGGGTTATCATTGGGGTTAGGGTTAGGTTAGGGTAAGGGTTGTCTAGGGTTAGGGTAAGCGTTAGGGTTAGCGTAAGGGTTGTTGTAAGATGTGAAGATTTTTTTGTGAATTAGGGTTAGGGCTAGGAGTGGGGTTCCGGTAAGTGTTAGGGTTATCGGTAGGATAGATTTAACGTTGTCAAGGGTTAGAGTTAGCGTTATGATTAGGGTAAGCATTAGGGTTAGGTTAACGTTAGGGTGATGATTAACGTCAGGATTGTTGTAAGATGTAAAGATAGAATTAGTTTAGGGTTAGGTTTAGCATTAAGGTTAGGATTTGGGTTAAGTTAGGATTAAGTTTAGGTTAGGGTAAGCGTTAGGGTTAGGGTTGCCTGGAGTTAGGGTAAGCGTAAGGGTTAGGGTTAGGTTAGGGTTAGGGTTAGCATTAGGGTTAGGTTTGATTTAGGGTTAGGGTTGTGGTAAGATGTAAAGATAGAATTATTTTTTGAATTAACGTTAGGGTTAGCGTTAGGGTTATGTTAGGGTAAGCGTTAGGGTAAG
>JAOXYJ010550082.1:0-24391 GCA_028566555.1 Lithophaga nigra | reverse complement strand
ATTCGAAAATTGAGACTGTTACAAAATCCTCAGTTTCTTTGTTTTGTTTTCACATGGTATGGCACCATTATTTACACATGGTCATCTCGCTAACAATAATAACTCGTTAGAATTAATCAACATGGCAGGTGATTATGGTTGCATTTTCATGGGCTTGGAGCCAAAGACAAGGTCGGTTAAGTAACAGTAAACTAACATATATTTTTGGGGTCTAAGGACGGTACATAGTATATTAACAATAAAATTTAAAAACCAAAAAATAAAAAAAAAATAAAAATAAAGGACTTCACATAACGCACAAAGTCAACAAAGAGAAACGTCTGTATTCAGGTATCGCAACAATCTGCTTGTCAACTACCTGTGCAAAAGGTAGCATTCGGTCCATACTACTTATTTTGACCATATGTATCCTGGAAACTGTAAGAGATGCAGAAAATCTGTTGACATACTACCCAAAGCACTCTTCAAGAGGAATTCAAAGAAAACAACCTGGTCTAAATTGGACGAACAATAAGATTTCTATGTACCAACACACTGCAGAAAGGTCTTTATAAGGAATTGAAAACAACATTAAAATCGGATTTATTTCAGAAACTCCTGGGGCCAGAAGGGGTAGAAATAAACATTCTCCCACTTGCCAATGGTAACCAGATATTTTGCAGAGCCCGCTAGACTTTGAAAGTACCTAGCATAAGGGGGAAGTAATTCTGAAACAGTGAACAATTTTAAACTGAACCGTTAGAAAAGTTTCATGCTGAACAAGTTACTTTTGGAAAGAACATGCCTTCATGGCTAGTTGCACACAATGTCTTAAGTTCCACGAATCAATTTTATCACTGAAACTGATATCAACAGAATCTTGGAACTTTAATTCGCATGGAATACACAGAAACAGTACAAGTAAAAAGATATGAAGTTGTCACTCATACATGTCATCAACAGGGTAAGCCTATATTAGTTATTTCAAAGAGAAATAAGCATGTTACCTATAGGCTGTAACATAATTTTTTTACAAATCAGTTGGAAAGAGACGGAATTATCAGAAATCGTTTTCAAAACTGAGAACACTGTAAAATCTGGTTCAATTTTGACTTTGGTTCAAAAGACCAAAAGCACCAAAAGCCCTAAAAATAAATAATAAACTTTACAGAAAGACGATCAAACTGATGAAGTAGATCGCATGACTTTTTGGGTTCGGCTAGCTGAAAATCTACAACTATGAGATAAAAAATGCTACAAATGCTTTCAAAATGGATTCCTACTGATTTCCGTTATCTTCTGTTATCACAATGTTCTCGAAAATTGGACGATGTTTTTAAAAGAAGAACTTAAATTGTTTGGAGGTTTCATAGTTGAAAGGTTCATTAATGACAAATATCTATAGAAACCCAAGTACCATGGCATAAAATATAGGTAATCAATGTCAAATATATAGAACTAGGCAAAATCCTGTATGACTGCAGCAGTGATGCTGCTACCCTGACACCTAATTGTGGCATCTCCAACAATGTATGCACCAGCTATTGATCTCACTTTTTTAAACACAACCAAGTGTGGTGGCACTTTTTCTTTTGTGTCCAGCTTCTTTATGTCAGAATCATCAACATCCTATACAAATAACAAACACTTCAAATGCTTAACTTTTCACTCCAACAAAACAACTTGTTAAGGCCATATGACAATTAAATTTCTTCAGAATTTTAGTACAGCAAGAGCAAATGGGTATCTGCTTATATCAAAAACCTGCATTTTTCAGGATATCCATGAACTGATTTCCCATGAATAATACGACTTTTCAGTATCATTTGCTTTTTAATTTGTTGACCTTTTGGGTCTTTGTAAAAAGGTATTATTATGAAAAATTACAAAAGTGACAAAGTTTGTGTAATTAAGTAAAACAGTGCTAATAATAGATTATATTTTCAATAATCAAAAGTTGCCAACATCAGCGAATTACTATATGCAAGTATTGTTTCTGTGTCATTTCTGGAAAAGGAATGGAAGACAACCCTGGCAGCAATAATAATGATCATGTTATTTATCATTATCCAGGAAAGATGAAATCTAATCTCTGGGATTTTTTTTAATTTTATTAACTGAAAGAAGGTACACCAAGTAAAAAACCACAGACATGGTGCCAACTGTATATTTTGTAATAGCCTGTGTCAACGAAGATACAATCTCAATGACAATCACTGCAGTTCTGTGTTACTGAGAAAAGGACTGTTGTTTTCTAAAATTTTAATTTTTTTCAATTTTTAGTTGATTCTACATCACCAGTTAATTCCAATAAATGATTACAGTTGCCCAACATTAACAAAGAAAAACTTCAGAAGCAAATCCTACATTAATTTGCCTTCCTAACATTACAATTGTAATATAGAATTTACTAAAACACATAACTTAATTGCATGTCTACAAGTAAGCTTCAACAAGCAACTGCATTTAAGAGTCATTCTCTGTAAGGATCAAAGAATCAAGTTGAAGAGTGGAAATTGACTATCATGGATTTTGTTGATATTTATTATATTTGTTACCTACATCCTAACTTTAAAATATTTGAGGTAAAATTTTACTTTTGACCATTGGTTACCATGGTAACCAAAATACCTCAAACTGGTATGAAAATGGTTAAATTCTGACTGAAATTAACTTAACTTCACATTCAAAGTTTCACACTGATAGTTATATTCATTAGAAAAAGTGGTATATTTTTGGATTCAGCATTATTTGAAGTTACTATGATACATAATGCATTGATTTAGTTATATGCCTTTTACAAGATAGCAGGTGCTAAAAAAACGCATTTTTGACATTTTTCCGCAAAATTGAAAATGTAATTTTTTTTGGTATTTTTTACACAAAATTGTAAAAAAATGCAGGGGCCTTGAAATAAAAAGTCACCCTTAGTATAATGTCCATACATTATTTAACAAAATAAAAAAAAATGGGAGTGGTATTATTTAAAAAACAAAAAAAAAATGAAAATGAAAATGGTTGCTACGGTGATTTTAGAAACTAAGAAAGATGCATTAACCAATGCATTTCTGTACCATTACATGATAACCTGACATCAGAATAAAACCAAATCTATATGTTTTGTTAATGATAACAATGTCTAAGATCAGAAAAATTTTTAGGTCGAAAGGTCAAAGGTCAAGGTCACAGTTGCTAAATAAAGATGGGATTTTTTAAAAATTTGGCCTGAAATGCAACAAATTTTAAAGTTTACATCATATTTTTCTACCAAAATTTAACAGGCACAATTACCTCAGCTAACATTATTGATTATGGTTGATAGGTGACAAGAATTGTCAATTACTTGCCTAGGATAAGTGTTTTATCTCGACATACTCTGACTTCTGCTACCAATGAAACCATCAGCGATAGGTTTGCATATGTGGTCATCATAAATTAAAACTACCTAGTATACTCTAAAATTTGTCTTAATTAATAACATCAGAATGGATTAAATTTAAGTGTGTGGTAAACAATAACAAGTAGTTTAACCAAATATTTTCAAGATCAGAGTATCAAATATTACAACTTAATGTGAGTCTCCCTAAGAAGACATACAAGTATGTCGCCTGCATATAAGTTTTCTGTAAACAGAAATTTGATAGGCAATGGCAGTGAAAACAGTATCTCTATGATTAGGCTGTTTAATAATCTATTTCTTGAATGACCAGGAAATCGTCGTATCACATCATGGACAAGGTGATACAAAAAATTGCCCTTTTTGATTGGTTGTTTTGTGATTGTGTTGCATCTTGTGCCAATTTTGATCAGACAAAAGTAACAATGAGACATTTAAATCGCCTTTCTCCCTTAACAACTGTCAACATCACAGAAGGATGAATGCTATAATTCATGCAATGGTGTATGTTGTATGCCATAAGGGCAAGTATTACCATGGAATCAGAGAGAAAAAGGTTTTATAATTAGTGAAAGTTGAATATTGCCTCATATCAACTCTCATCATTTAATCCCAACATCATAAAGACTTGCCAGAGACTCATTTGTTAAGTCATTGAAATTGAATAACTCAAGTTGATATTTTTGCAATATTCAACTCACCCATTGTGAAACATATAATTATACAGTACAGCTCAAAGGTCTAAAGCTTTGAGCTAAAGATCAAGAGTGTGACGAAAATGTTTTATGATGCCAACATGGACGGCAGTGACAATGGATAGTGATCCCTTCTGCTAGCACAGGCCACATAATGAAATGAAGTTATAGTAAATGCGACAATTTTAATTTTTATAACAATTGCAACCAACTACTGGAATTTTTACTGGAAGTATTGGTTTCAATTCAAAATATTTTTTGCTCAAGAGTTCATAAGTTACTTTCTTGAATTGAATCCAATATATTACAATTGCTCAAGATACACTAAATATGTTGTTCATGCCAAGCATATGATAACCTTTTGTTGTCTCCTGATGATACAGATCAAAACAAAAATAAGAGTCTTCAAAACTTAGTTAAGAGTATTCTATGGCAGACCTGTGTCACCTGTGGTTATTAGTTTCCAATTTAAAGGAAGTTGATGAAATTCAGATCAGAAAACGCAACACAGATTGTAACATGTTATGTGAAGCATGGTATCAACTTCAGGAAGCCGTGATTTGTACTTGATGAGAAAAAATAAACATAGGCAATCATTGATTGCAAAGTTTGCCTCATTATATTACATTGTCATAAGGTTCAACACATTTTATGTGATGTAAATAAATAAATAAAACAGAAAATGTAGATCAAAGTGACCTACCTATGCTTGGATGCTGACCTATTACCACTATGCTTGGATGCTGACCTATTACCACTGATACAGCTGTTTGCAAGCTTACATGATCCTACCATATATACTTGCTGTCTGAGGTATGAACTTGGATGTAAACCTTACATGGAGGACACTGAAATGGAGGCAGACATGCAGATGGATGCCAAGGATACTCCAACAGTCCACCTCAATTTGGTTGAGGCAAACTAAAAATGTTGTGATACAGATGACAACCCAGATTTCTCCAATCGAGATAGTTAAATTATGGATTTTTTAGCACGAGCTTTAGCAACTGCTAAAAATTCTGTAATTTCTAAAATATCGATATTGGAGAAGCCTGATAATGTAAGACAAAGTTTCTCTAATTTTCGAAACATCTCAAAATCTTTTGATTTGTGATCAAATTAGTGTGCATCACATCATAAATTTATTTGGAACTTCTCAGATATCCTGACATTACAATTAATTTCAACCTATCAATATCTAAGAACAAAAAAGTCACTAGAGAGATTATCAGCAATTTGTACTTTTTGCCTTTAATCTTGCCGAAAGATATTCGTAGTATCTATCGTACTGGTTATATCACCGAAAATATCAGGCAATATACTGTGACGTCGTATAAATTCCCGATTAATAAAATAATAGTTGCTTTTGTTTTTGATACTATTTCATGTAGAATATCTAGACGACTCGCCCTTTGGGCTCATCTAGATATTCCACACAATATAATCAGTATCAAAAATGAAAGCAACTATCTTTCTATATTTATCATTCTTTCCACAGCAGGTCAAGAGATGGTAAAATTGGCTAAGAATTAGACAAATGAATAGAAACAGAAAATCAACAGTTTTCTAAAACTTCAGCTTGAACTCTGTCAATTAGTGTTTCTCTAATGCTGGATTGTAGATCTTTCGACTTCTTGCACATCCTTGAGAAGAAGCTAGCAATCTGTTGGGCTGTAAGAAGTTCTTCATATGTAAAAATTCTCTCCCCATTGCTTGTAACTTTTCTCATTTCTTCTGATACTGTAACAGGGTCTTCTTTGCGTCCAGATTTCAATCCAATATTGAATTTATTTTCCAGATAATCTCTTTGTTTTTTGGAAAATCTTGCACACTTTCTCTCTTCCTTTAGTGCCCATCCTTGTTTTAAAGAAGTGTCTGTTGGACTTTTTGTGGAACTTTTGCACCCTAATGTTTTTTGGCTTGTAACTCCAACTTTTAGTTTGGAGGCATACTTTTGAACAGTTAAGTCAAGACTTCTTTCCTTCTCCATCTTTAGGTCGCATTCTCCAATAATGATGTGCTCATCTAGGCCTTGCTGTGTTGCAAAGCTAGCAACACAGCCTTCATTTGAGCAGGTAAAAATTTCTTCTTCATCTTTTGATTTAGGACATCCAATGGAGTGGAATTCAACTTGCTGATTTTGTATTTCAATTTCCATCAACGAAGCAGGCTGAAACTTGTTCAGTTTATCAGTTGAAATTGCTTTGCCTGAAACATGAAGAAATAAAGAAATGGAGCAGTCGCAAACGACAGCTAATCCCCTCGCCCGTTTTCCTTATATCAGAATTCACTGCATCTGAACACTATTACATATATGTATTAACTCAAATCACTTTTGCATAAAATATAGGTCATTTTTATACGGATCTTTATTACTATCCAAGGTGTGTCCACTGCCTCATTGACTTTTACTTGCTCAGATCTGGATCTGAATGCAAAATTTAACCAAAGTCATTCATGTGTAAAATGTAGGTCAAGGTGACCTAATTTTGGTATGGACCTTCGTTATTTTCCGAGACGCATCCACTGACAAATATCATTCCTCTGTGACTTGTAGTTGCTTAGATCTGGATCTTAATGCAAAACTTAACCAAAGTCATTCATGCGTAAAATGTAGGTCGAGGTGACCTAATTTTGGTATGGACCTCTGTCATTTTCCAAAATGCATCCACTGACATAATATCATTCCTCTATGACTTGTAGTTGCTAAGATCTGGACCTTAACGCAAAACTTAACCAAAGTCATTCATGCGTAAAATGTAGGTCGAGGTGACCTAATTTTGGTATGGACCATCATTTTCCAAGACGCATCTACTGACATAATATCATTCCTCTATGACTAGTAGTTGCTTAGATCTGGACCTTAACGCATACCTTAACCAAAGTCATTCATGCGTAAAATGTAGGTTGAGTTGACCTAATTTTGGTATGGACCTTCGTCATTTTCCAAGACGCATCCACTGACATAATATCATTCCTCTGAGACCTGTAGTTGCTTAGATCTGGACACTGACACAAACCTTAACCAAAGTCATTCATGCGTAAAATGTAGGTCAAGGTGACCTAATTTTGGTATGGACCTTCGTTATTGTCCAAGACGCATCCACTGACAAAATATCATTCCTCTATGACTTTTAGTTGCTTAGATCTGGACCTTAATGCGAAACTTAACCAAAGCCATTCATGCGTAAAATGTAGGTCAAGGTGACCTAATTTTGGTATGGACCTTTGTTATTTTCCAAGACGCATCCACTGACAAAATATCATTCCTCTATGACTTTTAGTTGCTTAGATCTGGACCTTAATGCAAACCTTAACCAAAGTCATTCATGCGTAAAATGTAGGTCAAGGTGACCTAATTTTGGTATGGACCTTCATAATTTTCCAAGCCGCATCCACTGACAAAATATCATTCCTCTACGACTTGTAGTAACAGAGTTATGGAGCGGGACAGATGGACGAACGAACCAAACGCTATATCCCCTCCCCAACTTCATTGGGCGAGGGGATAAAAATAGTAATTTGGCTCTCAATAATGAAGTCATAGATTAATTTTAAAATAAGTTTGTGCTTTTATTTCCTTTAAAGTATTTTTCTTATTATTCAATAAGGGATGTTTCAGAAAATACTATGACCCCCAGAAGGGAAATTATCTTTTTTTCCATGGGTGGTCATGTGGGGAAGGAAATGTAGAAGTCTTTCACATACAAGATGTAAGATAAGTGACTTCTACCCAAGGGGTCACATTTTCAGTCAGACACAAGGCTTGCCAAGTGTCTGACGATGACAAAATGTTATCCTGAGGGTAGAATTCACTTACCTTTCATCCTTTGTATGTGAAAGACTGCTTCTGTCACATTACTGGCCTTAAATCTTATGGAAACTGAGAGAAACTGTCATGGCCGCCATGATTGCAAAAAAATTGCTTTGAAAACGAAGGCCTTCTGAGAAAAACTGAGGTGATAGTTGAAAAGATCGTGTTTGATTTAGTTTTATACTGTAAGTATAAAACCCGACAATTAACTCCTACACTGTTAATGCAATAGATTTTGATCTGAAGCGATTGCAATTCGAGCGTTGTTTCGCAAATATGCAGGAAACGTTATGATTTTTTACATTTTGCTATTATGACATCATAAATAAAGGGCTACGCCGGGCGCAGCATGATATGACCGCAACATGTCAACACGGTAAAGTTGAACAAGTGTATATCAAAAGTGATTGTGAACACAGTACTGTGCTTGACACAGTAATTTGCTGGACACAATAATGTTCTGGACACAGTAATGTGCTGGACACAGTAATGTGATGGATACAGTAATATGCTGGAAACAGTAGTGTGCTATATTTTTCTAGTCAAAATGAACTTAATGAAGAAAGTTCCATCCAAATTGGATGAAAAACAAAAAATTCTGTGTAATTTTTAAAAGTTCAATTTTCGGCCCCTTTGGTCCCTTATAGCTTGGAAACCATAAGAGCTACGCAAAATCCATTGAATATTACAGAAAGCTCTTGCAAAGAGGAATTCAATGAAAAAAATCCTATCCAAATTAAATGAAAAATAAAAATTCTATGTACCTTGTAAAAGTTCGATTTTTGGCCCCTTTGGCCCCTTACAGCTTGGAAACTGTAAGAGATACAACAAATCTGATTGAAAAATGCAGGCAGGGATTTTCATAAGGAACTCAAAGAAAAGAAACCATCAAAAACGGACTTAAAATAAAAAAGTTGAAAATTTGGGGGTTGACCCAAATTGGGCCCCTTGTAGCTCGGAAACCGTAAGAGCTACGCAAAATCTGTTGATATGCTACTGAAAGCTCTTGCAAAGAGGAAGTTAATGAAGAACATCCCATTCAAATTGGATGAAAAATAAAAATTTTATGTACCATTGAAAATTTCGAATTTTGGTCCCTTATAGCTCCGAAACCATAAGAGCTACAACAAATCTGACTGAAAAATGCAAGCAGGAATTTTCATAAGGAATTCAAAGAAAAAAACACCATCAAAATCGGACTTAAAATAAAAAAGTTGAAAATTTGGGGGTTGACCCCAATTGGGCCCCTTATATCTCGGAACCTATAAATGCTATGTCAAATCTGAGATCATATTTCAGATGGGGAATTTATAAAGAATACAAAGAAAAAAATGCATCCAAATCTGATGAAAAATAAAAGCTGTACATCAAAAATAGTGCAAACATGGTTTTTGGCCCCTTTTGGCCCTTTTTTTCAGAAATGGGTGGGGCTAGAATCCCCAAAATCAATGTAAACCTTTATTTTGTGCCAAAGAACATTGTGTTAAAATTTCATAAGGATTGCTCAACTAGAACTTAAGTAAATGCATGGAAACCAAAGTGTCCACAGACGGATGACAACGACGACGACGACAGCATCATACCATTATACAACCGCAAAGTTTTGTGGTCGTATAAAAAGGCATTGTTTGTACCACATGATGTAAGACAATGTATCACCTGATGAAAGAAAAGGAAATCTACCACAGGTGTCTTACACTAAAAAACCCAATCTTACACCTGTAGTAATGAGAGAAATATATATGTTGGTGGTCCCCTACAGGATAATTCTATATCTATAGGTATTTGGTATTACAGAAAAAGTTGAAAATATATGGTAGGTAAAAATGGTGCCATCCCTGTGGGGGGGGGGACATAGTATTTTCTGGAAAAGTCTTATTAAAGGCATTCAAAAGTTATGGACCAGACAAAAATTGCCCATTTCAACATAGTGTACCTCAAGTAAAACTGTTTGTGACCTTGACCTTTCATATAAGCAATCTATTCTTGGTCATGACCCACCATCTAAAAATGCACAACAATGTTACCAATTATCATCATGACCATTGAAGCATTAAAAAATTATGGACCCGACATGATGTGCACAGACAAACTGACAGAATATAGACACTCACAAAACCAAATCTAAATACAAATGAGAAACATGTCCCCCCTTAAAAACTGGAATGACTTCAGGGTGAATTATATTTATTAGTTGGCTTGTGTTCTGTGAAAACATTCTGCAGTAAGATCCAATTGTAAAATGAGCAATTTGATGATGTTTTCTAAATTATGCTTTGGAGATAATGTTTTAAAAGTAGAAACTCTTACCAACACCTATGCCATAATGTTTCCATGCATGTATTCCATTCTCCAAAAAAATGAAATTGCTGTATGCTGAGATGTTTGGAATAGCTGCAAACTTTTGACGAGATTCTACCTCCAGAGCAACAACTTTGACATTATACTGGACATGTTTCTTCATGGTCTCAATAGCCTGTAACAAAATATGATTGAATTATGAATATATGCATAGAACCTTATGTCTGAAAGATTTTTCCTCAAAAATATCAATAAAACAATATAACTTAGTTATGAGGTATAAATGTAATACATAATAAGATCATTGTTGTGCTAAGCATACCCCCATTTATAATCTATGTTACATAATAAACATTCAGTTGACAATTGTTGTACCTAGAAAATAGAGACAGAGGACATGCCATTAAGCTGAAGCCACATACAAATTAATAGAATAATTTTGTGCTGTAAAAGCCAAGAAATTAGTAACCAAAGTAATTAACAGACATGACAGGCTTATAAGGTGGTAGCAATAAAGTGATGATTTGTTTACATTCTTTCATCTAGCTTAGCAGGACCTGCATGTCATATAATGACACTTGTATGCAATGCTGTATGAATATATTCATAGATTTAGGAGATAACTGTTTTGTATTTTAAGATTTGCTGCTATCAATTTGATGAGTTGATGGTTGCAAATTGAGTTTACCATCAATGCATTAGCGGAGCCTGTAAATGGTTCTTCGCGACCATTAATTCGAAAATTGATTGCGGCAAATATAAAAAATACAAAACTGTTATTTCCATTCTAATGCAACTAGCAAAATTTACATTAAAACAGTGATTTTTCAAAAATGGAAAAGATGTCTGCGCTTGCACAAATATTTTCAGGGCATCAATTGTGGAATTGATGTAATCAAAATTTCAACATCATCCAATCAAAAAACTTGTTACAAACAATGTTGCATTAGAATCATAAATTTTCACAAAAGAAATCATAAATAAATTAAACTCAAGATTTTATTCAGATCTTGCTGCATGCTGTGGGTTTCTACTGTGTTGAAGACTTTGAGGTGACCTCTGGATATAAAAAAGAACAAATAAGTGGTAAATGCCTAGGAAACCATATCTAGATAAAAATTTTGAAGCTGTAGTTTGGAGAGGGATTTTGTTTATTTTGCATTATCATCATCTCTTCGTTTTAATAAATTGCTGAAAGTATATATTTAAGGTCTTACATGTTTCATTTGCAGAGCTGTAACAACATCATTTCCTTCATTGACAAATCTTCTTATACTGGATTTTATTACAGCTGCAGTTCGATCACAGGCACCTTTGCCATCCTGTGCTTCACAAAAGTCATATGAACATACTGATTTGCAGAAATGATGGATTGTTGATATTGTTTCTGAACTTTTGTAGCAGCCTGCATTATCCGACCACAGATGTATTTCTTTAATTTCAGGATACTGTTTTTGTAGGCTTCCTACTACATCTAAAATGACCGCTGTTGTCACTGTTGAATCTTGACATACTTGTCCTTCAAATATATGCACATAAGTCAAACTTTGTAACATATCTTCAATTTTTGTGAAAGCTACAGCAATGTGCCAGGATATACCACGCTTTCCAAACCAGTCTTGTGTGTCCTCTCGATACTTTCGGGGCAAAAATTTCATTGCCCAGTCAAACACAATAAATGAGCTAGAAGATGACATAGATTGAAACAAATTGTGCTTTGCCTCCTCCTGATTTCTTGCCCTTAGGGTATGGGATTTCCAGTTTAAAATTCCCGACTCAGCATGTCTCAGACGAAAAACTATATCATCCTTGTCATCTCTATTGGAAAAATCTGTCTGATCTACAAGCTGTTTGACATCATTAATTACTTCTTTTACTTGCTCACATGATTCACACAGACTGTTGTGATTGTGGTCACATTGTGAGGAAAAACTAGATGATTTGTCACTCAAAGCATGCTTTCGGCAATGGTCACCAACTTCAGAAGTTTCTGCTACATGAACCTATAATGATAAGATTTGATACTTATATTACAAAGATTGTACAAACAAGAGCAGTGCTACAGGAGTAATTGTCCCTTATTTGTTATAATTTGTCAAAATTGATGTTTTTGCATATAACTCAAAAACTATAACAGATAGTGGAAAAGTGTAAATGGCAACTAGAGGTTCCAAAGAGCCTGTATCGCTCAACTGGCATCCACTGTACAATTTTGACTCAATATAGACTTTTCTAGGGCTCATTTAGCTGAAAATTTTTGCAATTTACAGTTTTCCTCTATCTGTTATAAATTTCTAGAAATACATCTAAAATAGCAAAAATCATCAAATTTGACATTAAATCGGCAATAACTCTTACAAGGAGTCGTCATACAATTTCAACTCAATAAAGGCTTTTGTAGGGCTCATTTATCTGAACATTTTTGCCATTTAGAGTTTCCCTCTATCTGTTATAGTTTTCAAGATACAAGCCAAAAACAGCAAAAATCCTCATATTTGATGTTCAGTGGGCAGTAACTCCTATAAGAAGTCATTGTACAATTTCGACTCAATAGGGACTCTTGTGGGGCTTGTTTAGCTGATCATTTTTTCAATTAATAGTTTTCCTCTATCTATTATAGATTTGAAGAAATATGTCAAAAACAGCAAAAATTAAATTTGACATTTAATGGGTAATAACTCCAACAAGGAGTCGTTGTACAATTTTAACTAATGGAGGTTTTTAAGGCTCATTTAGCTGAACATTTTTGCTACTTATAGTTTCCCTCTATCTGTTATAGTTTTCAAGATACAAGCCAAAACAGCAAAAATCGTCAAATTTGATGTTTAATGGGCAATAACTCCTACAACGAGTCATTGTACAATTTCGACTTAAGAAGATTTTTTGAAGGGCTCATTTAGCTGAATATTTTTGCATTTTACAATTTTTCTCTCTGTTACAGATTTCAAGAAATATGTCAAAAACAGCAAATATTGTCAAATTTGACGTTTAATGGGCAATAACTCCTACAAGAATTCATCATACAATTTCAAGTCATAAAGGCTTTTGTAGGGCTTACTTAGCTGAACATTTTTGCCATTATGGTTTCCCTCTATCTGGTATAGTTTTCAAGATACAAGCCGAAAATAGCAAAAATCCTCAAAGGAGAAAGTACATTTTGGGGCTTATTTGGCCCTGTAAACTTTGCGAAAACTAAAAAGTGGATAATATCATTATTAATTACAATTTTAACCTGCTAAATGTAGTCCTTTATGAAAATGAAAATATAAGGGAAATCTTGATTACGCAATTTGATTATGACGTCATTAAAGTGACGTCATAGTGGTGAAATACCCAGTTTTAGCAAGAAACAAGCTAACTTCAGGAATATTTCGGCTAAATTAGTATAGAGCACAAGCGTCGTTCAAAAAGATTTTTTGTCAGCAAGTAGATAAACACAAAATACACTTCCTATGTGAATATCTTCTTGGGCGACGGTTGTGCTGTATATTATTTCTTAGCATTTGTGAGTCAAATGGTCAAGATTTTTGGCAAATTCACCATTTTACTAAATTTACTGTCTTTTTATGGCTGTATTACCCACATATAAAATATAGCTGACCTACCAGTTATAGTAACTGAGAAAAGCAATACCTATATCTTGCCTTCAGCAACATTTGCTGCAGGCGAGACAAAATTGTATTGGAGTTTCACTGAAATACTGGTCTAGGAGTACAAATGATGATACTGTTGCTGATCAGTGTAAACAATATGCCAGGTGAGTGATACAGGCTCCTAGGAGACTCTTGTTTGGTAAATGTCACTATTGATGCATGCTGACGATATGCTTCCATCATCCAACTACTTAGGTCACTGAAGCTTTGTTATAACTTAAGTTTTACAACAAAAATCGCCCAATTCATATTGTGTTTATTGCTTTCCATATATTAATTGATTCCTATTGCATTGAAAATCAGCGTGAGCTCAGCAGGATGTGTTTTTTATGTATTGCATTTCGTGACTTAGTGATGTTTTTGTGCCGTTGTCCCATATCCCTTCTTTTTCATAATCAGGATACTATATTACCTTGAAATCAGTTTTCAGGTATCTCTTTGCCCCAAGTATAACGTCATGTAAATTTTTGACACGCTCTTCATCTTTTTCCACTTTACTGACTATATCAATGAGATCCTCGAAACTTCTTCCACCCTCAGCAAGGTAATAGTCAAGGCCTTCTAATGATTTTCGTATAGTTGCAGTACAATTTTGCAAAATTCTGAACATAGTACTTGACCCTAAAAATAAAAAGTACATTATATATCAAATATCCTAGTATCATGTAATATTTGACCCTAAAAATAAAAAGTACATTATATAACAAATATCCTAGTATCATGTGATATTTGACCCTAAAAATAAAAAGTACATTATATATCAAATATCCTTGTATCATGTAATATTTCTATAAATTACCTAGAAGCAAAAGTATATTTTCCCCATACATAAGAAAAATATATATGTGATATGCTGGCTCCATGCATTATTCTTAATCATGGTTTCCATAATTGGGATCTAGGCAATTTTTAACATCAGTTTCAAATTAAAAGTCTTTAAAAAAGACTAATTGTGTAAAGTATATAAATTTGTTGCAGTTGTACAGCTGTTTTAAGAAGATCTAAAAATGAGACCCTTCGACAATGACCTACTTTTGCTTGGATGTTGACCTACTATCCGTGATGTATCTGTATGCAAGGATACATGATCCTTTCACTTATAGTGGCTGAGTTATATGAACTTGTATGTTAAACTTTACCAAAGGCCTATACTGTGTTAGTGTGAAATGTGAGTCACAGTGATCTACTTTTGTCTGGAAGCTGGCTTCCTATCCCAGATGCATCTGTGTACAAGTTTGCATGATACGACCACTTATAGTTGCTGAGAAACTCAGGCATTAAACTTAAAACAGGGGATGTGCCGGTGAACGTGGATGCCGAGGGTACTCTTATAGTTCTTCTCAACTTCATAAAGGTGAACTAGAAATTGTATTACCTAGTGGTTCTATATCTTGTTCTTTACAATACTGCTGATACTGGTTTATAATTGCTTGAGGTGCCATACATCTGATGATATTAGGAGTTTCAATAATTTTCCCCTTTAAAGTCCTTATTTTTCTTTGCCCAAACGGTAGATCTTTAACAATGTGTGATGAAGTTATGAATTCGAGGAAGTTATCTAACTTAACTGGATCCATTCGCTGACGGACATCTTCCTTTTCTTTAGGTGGCATACAACATCCTTCCTTCATAAGGTGTTTCTTTGCTGCATAATACCTATATTCTGTTAGTTCAGGAAGGAACTCTTTCAATTCAGTAAAGCCAAATGAAACTGTAAGAGCTGACAATATTTGTCTTTTTATTTGCCATGAATCAGCAGTTTTAAAGGACTGGATTAGAGCTTCAGTCATGTCATCATTTGTACACATCGTTTCGGGTGATTCTGAATGAAACATTTCCTCATAAAATTCCTCTAAGACTTGATCCTTTTCATTTTGGAACAAAATTCCTATAACTTTGGTCAACATTTCCTGCAAAAAAACAATAATGTTATTTATAAAGATCAGCACCTCACAAATACCATTTTACTACAAAAAACTATTCATATTTTTAAAAATAATTCGAGAGAGGATTTTTTCATACCTTTGATACTTTGATACTGTCAAAGTGTGAGATTTTAAAATTTAAGGAAATTCAACAAGTTTTGGAGTGAGATTGAGCATTTTTTGCCAAAAATTGACACAAAAAAAGTATAACTCCAAAAATGTGTGATATGTCAGGTATGATATTTTCCTGTATGATATGATGTTAAATGTAACAAAAATCTTTAGCACTACTTAAAACTAGAACTGTGGGTGACCTCACTTAGTGATATCCTCCCCTTACCTGCCCCTTTTGAGATAGCATATGTTGAATTATCTCCCCTTTCATATTTTGGACAGCAACCATATTCCTTCATGCATATCTGCAGGTAGTGTACTACAACTGTGTAAATATTCTTAAAAGACAAATAAGCATGATAAGCTTTTTAGGAAGAGTTGTACTTACAACATACATGGACAGACAGACAGACAGACAGACAGATAGACGGACAGACAAGAGGGTGATCCTAGTATATACCTCCAATACCTTGTTTGGGCTATAAAAACCAAAACAATTTTCAGGCGCTTTGCGTGAAAAAATATTCTGACTACCAAAAAACCATGCCCTCCCCTTCCAAGTTAAAAGATCAGTTTCTAAATTATATGAATGATATAAGTTAAAAAATACCTGTAGTGTATTGAAATACTTCTGTTTTGTTTTCGTGGTGTATGTTTTCCAACTGTATTGAGGCTGACTAAAAGTATTTACACCCAGAGAAGTAAGGAAATTGTTAAGTTTTTCTACAGTTTCCTGGTGGTTAAAGGAGCCTTGAGAGCTTAGTTCCATTTCATAACCATCTGTCTATAAAGAAAATCCATTTCAGATTATTAGTAAAGTATTGAATATTTATCATGTTTATTCAGACTTTGCTTAAATAATAAACAGTTAATCAACCAAGATAAAACAGTAACAAAATATCAGTTAAACAATCATGATAAGACAATAGTAAAATATCTGTAGGCCACTGCTAACCTTTGTATGCCCCTTCCTCTTCCTCCCACTCTTATTTGACAGTTATCTTAATATTCAGTACATTGGTAGACTTGAAGTTGATGTATGGCAAATATGAAATCGCACATGTATACAACATGACATACATAATGAAATAGCAAAGCTTGATACCAAATATCAAAGTGTCTGTGGTCAGTAGTTTCTGTGTTGAAAAATTGCAGACAGACAGAAGGACATGGGTAAAACATATTTACGTACTCTCATTTGCAGTGGGGTATCTTTAGTATGGAAATAACAGAGGTAAAACTTATTTACAAGTCTAAACTGCTATATCTATGGTATATCTATATCGATGGAATATCTATGGTATATCTACCAGTGAGGCCTTCAACATGAAGCTTTCGCTCCATGTTGAAGGCCTCACTGTGACTCTGAGATGAAGAACAGCAATAAAAGTGCTGTTCATTTGCTGGACTTTTTTAAAGTGCATGTAGGGATTTGTGTCATGAAATTATACACCATATCCCTTCTATACTATTCTATCCTATTATAATCAAATTATTGATATCCATTATACAGAAGAGGTGATTATTAAACAAGTTTGACGTAAGTGTATTCCATTTTCAAGTAGTGACCGCCATTGAATTTGGAGAGAAAAAGGCCAAATTTTGGGATTCCATTCAATCACTTAGATTGCTTGAATCAAATTATATTAAATTTGGATATGTTAAAGAGACATGCTAGTCAAATTTAAATTTGACACATAAATGCACAATTTGTAATATTTGCTATTGCACTGTAAATCATATTTTGTCTTATTTATATTTTAGAACCAACAAACCTGAGAAAAAGTTGACTGAGAATCTGTAAACACCATTTCATTATCATTCAGAGAAACATTCCTTATAGAGTCTTTTTCATTCCTATGAACAGATCTGTTCCTAGTATAATACACTGGTTCGTTCTCATCCCTCAAAACATTACTAGCAGATGATTGTTGAATCTAAAGAAAGTGGTAAAATAATATGCATATTACATGTATATTAAAAGCGGGTATTGGTGTTGAAGGCCGTACGGTGACCTATAGTTGTTTACGTCCTTGTTCATTGGTGGATAGATGTCTCATTGGCAATCATACCACATCTCCTTATTTTTTTATTTTGATATATATATATATATACAATTTATGGTTTTGTGCTCTTGAAGTATATGACTTGGCTACTAAATTTTTAGATGTGGACTTCTAAGCCAGAAATTTAAGTTCAATATGTGTCATTTTCCTCTGATCTGTAGATGTGGATGGAACTAGTTTTACAAGCTGAATTATTGATACTTTATCAATCATGTCAATTCCAAATTCAAACACAGATTATGGACCGACTATTTAAACTGAAGGGGGAAGGGCATGGTTTTTTCCTAAACAATTAATTTGATGATGACTTTTTAGAAAAAATAATTTTGCCAGATAGTTTCGACAAAAAAAATAATCTGAGAGAGGATTTTAACCATATAAAATAATGTTAAAGATTAAAAAAAATATCTGTTGCAGTGTGTAAAAAAAAAAATTAAAAAATTTTCTGACTCCAAAAAAAAATCATGCCCCCCTTGAAGTTAAATGGTAGTCATAATGAGGTGCAGATGATTTTTTTACCAAGGGGCCAAAAATGTGTTGTATTTGCCCCATATCTAGAGCATTAAAGATATAAAATCAAGTTGTTCTTGTAAAAATCTTACCTCCTGATCACTTGGCATCGAGATGTTTTCTGGGAATTCTGTTACATTGTCATGATTGTAAACTGTTATCAGACAGCGGGTACATATTGCTGAAATAAACATTATTTCAGATACATAAGTTGACTGACAAATATAACAACTGGAGGCTCCCAGGAGCCTGTATAGCTCACCTTGGTTTAATAACATCAGCCAATCAAATATTGAAAGCAAGCAAATGTCATGATTGTAGAAATATATGTAACTATGGTCTACCAAATGACAATAACATCAAACAATAAACATGATAAACAAATAAAGGGCTACGCAGGGTGCAGCATGATACGACCGCAACATGTCGACACGGGAAAGTTGAACAAATGTATATCAAAAGCGATTGTGGACACAGTACTGTGCTTGACACAGTAATTTGCTGGACACAATAATGTTCTGGACACAATAATGTGCTGGACACAATATTATGCTGGAAACAGTAATGTGCTATATTTTTTCTAGTCAAAATGAACTTAATGAATAAAGTTCCATCCAAATAGGATGAAAAACAAAAAATTCTATTTAATTTGTAAAAGTTCCATTTTCGGCCCCTTTGGCCCCTTATAGCTTGGAAACTATAAGACCTATGCAAAATCCACTGACATATTACCAAAAGCTCTTGCAAAGAGGAAGACAATGAAAAAAATCCCATCCAAATTAGATGAAAAATAAAAATTCTATGTACCTTGTAAAAGTTTGATTTTTGGTCCCTTTGCGCCCTTATAACTCGGAAACTGTAAGAGATACAATAAATCTGATTGAAAAGTGCAGGCAGTGATTTTCATAAGGAATTTAAAGAAGAAAACCCATCAAAATCGGACTTAAAATAAAAAAGTTGAAAATTTGGGGGTTGACCCCAATTGGGCCCCTTGTAGCTCGGAAACCGTAAGAGCTACACAAAATTTGTTGACAAACCTCCGAAAGTTCTGGCATAGAGGAAGTCAATGAAAAAAATCCCATTCAAATTGGATGAAAAATAAAAATTCTATGTACCATTGAAAATTTCGATTTTTGGCCCCTTATAGTTCGGAAACCGTACACGTAAGAGCTACGACAAATCTGATTGAAAATGCAGGTAGGGATTTTCATAAGGAATTCAAAGAAAAAACCTCATCAAAGTCAGACTTAAAATAAAAAAGTTGAAAATTTTGGGGTTGACCCCAATTGGGCCCCTTATATCTCGGAAATTATAAACACGTCAAATCTGAGACATTCTTCAGATTGGGAATTTTATAAAGAATACAAAGAAAAAACCTGCATCCAAATCTGATGAAAAATAAATGATGTACATCAAAAACAGTGCTAACACGGTTTTTGGCCCTTTTTTCAGAAACGGGTGGGGCTAGAATCCCCAAAGTTAATACCAACCTTCATTTTATGCCAAAGAACATTGTGTTAAAATTTCATAAGGATTGATCAACTAGAACTTAAGTTACTGCACGGAAACCAAAGTGTCTACAGACGACAACAACGACAACAACGACAGCATCATACCATTACACGACCGCAAAAATTTTGCAGTCATATAAAAATTGACAAAGTGTTTCCCCATCAACTATGTTCCCAACTGGCAGCCATCTTGAGTTGGACCCAGACCTGTGTTTACATAGTTTTTCAACGGAACCATCTAACATTTGTCTAAGGACCATAGTGACCAAGTTTGGTTCAAATTGGCCTAGTAATTTCAGAGGAGAAGATTGACAAATTATTTCCCATAGGGTCCAATGTTAAACTATGTTCCGCACTGGATATAGTATTAAGTAACACCCTGAAGTACTCTAGTATTGGGGAATAACAGGGGCTCCGGGCTCCATCTAAATTTTAGCGTTAGGCTCCGGGCTTCAATCAGTGGGCTCTGGGCTTCAACACTTGGGCTCCGGACTCCAACTCTAGGGCTCTGGGCTCCAGGCAAAAAAAATTCTGAGATTTCGTCCTTGTGTGAATTCAAACTTATTACAAAGGCTCCCACTAAAATGGAAAAAATGTACAAAAGATGTGCTGATCCATTCTTTTAAATGTTAAAAACATTTCGCCTGGATCTGCTCGGCAACAATTTGTATTTATTACATCCCGATAAAATCTGCCATAAAGACTGCCTTGTCACACGTTTTCATCCACAAATTCAGCAGATGTCAAAACCCTTTTTATGCATCAGTTGATAGATTGATATTTGTCCGACGTTGGGAATGTATTTGAAAATTACCTTTTGAGAATATCTTGGATTTTTGTACTGTTATTCCTTATAGTTTCATGATTCCAGAAGCGAAAGCAACCATGCATAGCTTTTTTTCGCCAAATTTTGGAGCCTGGATTTTTTTTTCAAATTCCTTTCTTGCCCCCCCCCCCCCCATAAAAATCAAAAGGTTGTTCCCTAAATAAAGTAAATACCTACTACCATGGAATATAGTCTTCTATAAAGTACATGCAAATAGCTTCTCTTAGAGGCTATTTCAGAATCTGAAATCTGCACAATGATTGGATGAGCATTTGACCACTGGGAAATACTGATGGGTGCTGAATGCGGCGCATGATGTACTTATTCTACCAGATCACCTAATCTTACTCCTAATTTTTTTTTTTTTTGGAGTTCATACTTTTCATGGTTTAGGTTTCAGTTTGACTGAGTGCCAGTTTTTGTCTTGTTAGGTTGTCTCGGTCTTGTTTTGTTCCAGTGGGCATGTCATTTGGTTGGCGGGCATAATCGACATAATTTTTAAAATAGACCCCCTAAGGATGATTCAGGCCAAGTTTGGTTTCAATTGGCCCAGTGGTTTCGGAGAAGAAGATGTTTGAAAAAGTTTACGGACGACAGACGGACGACAGACAACGGACGCAAAGTGATGACAATAGCTCACACTGGCCCTTTGGGCCAGTTGAGCTAATAAGTTATTAGAAAAATAACTGTTTTCCATTGTGCCCTTGACTGTTATTAGTGCTTGTTCAAAAATGACCAAAAAAACTTTAGGGTAGGCACAAAAAATTAGGGTCGGTCGGGTTAGCGAAAACACATGATTTTTTTTTTTTGCCTAATGTCATAGTTGGTGATAATGGTTTCAAGGATAACAGTAATAGCAACGTCCAGGTAAATGGGTTTTGTATCGACATGCATTATCCAGTCAGAAACTAATTAAAGATTTGTACCAAGCCTGGGATAAATATATATGTATACAAAAAAAGTTGAAACATATTTAGGATACAGTTACTAGGGTTGTAAATGAAGGGAGAGAAAGGGGGTGCTTACAAATGTACATAGCTCACCCAGAGTGACTTCCTATTATTACATTTAATGCTAGCAAAGGGGGCCTGGCCCACCCCTCGGATCCATCTTCAAAGTGATACGGCCAAAATGAAATATATGTCTGTTTCCTTCTACCTGCAAAAAATAGGGTAGAAATGTTGGCAAGACATTTTTTTCACAAGAAAATTTTAGAAATGGTAGGTCATCAAAATTAATAAAAAGATATTCAAATTGAAACGTGCTTAAATTTTGTGCATTTGGTATGTTTTTTTTTCTGATCATTATATAGGTGAAAAAAGGGTTGGATTGATAAGATTTTAATTTTTTGGGAGAACACCATAAAATGTTTAGAGTAGAGGGTAAACAATTAGGCACGGTTGGGTAGCAGGAAACAGACATGTATATATTTTTGGGGGTTTAACGGAAACCAGATTTTATATTAGTATATACTTACGAGTTCCAGCTGGCATGATGATACCAGTGTTGGTTTGAATCCTTTCAATATCCATCATTCGCAAAACTCTACTCGATTTATAACTTGTCCCTGAGTTGGGATGGTCACATAAAAATGATGGCAACTGACACAGTTTTCGTCTTGACCGATTGGTATTTAGTTTCAAAAAGTAGTTCAAATGTTCACTGCAAATTTTAACTTTGGTTGCATCAAACTTTGTTGGATGTAAACCATTTTCAGTTAAAATAATTGTTATATCTGAGGCTGCACATGAATTCAGAAAAACAATATTGTCTGAACAACAACTTACAGCGTTGTCGTTAATCAATGATCTAAAAAAACATGACATGATGATAAATGTTCTATTATCTGAATATAAATCAAGGATAAACCATCCAGTATTCAATAAACCGTAACATTTTAAGTGATTGCTTCCATTTTCGACCTTCTGCTTTCTACTTTCACTTTAGTTTACTGAAGAGGTGTGGAAGGGGACATAACTCTTCCTATACTAAAGTGGTTATTTTCAAAATCTATACCAACTTTAACATGGCTTTTCTTTTTAATATCAGATAATACCACTCCAGATTTTTTATATGTTGTTAAGGCAAATTAGGTTTACATTATTTGAATTCAAGATATATTCACAGTGCCTGCGTTTTTTTTATAATCTCAAACAATTTTTTCTAGTTTTCAAAACTTTTGAGAGCATTTTGGGCATTTATTTTAGGTTTTTGCTAATGTTTCTACATTAATTTCATCACAACTAATAAAAATGAATCCACAAATGGTACTTGTAAGAAATAAAAAGATATATTCATAAACAGAATCTATTTATTTTATTTAATTGTATAAATTAAATAATTGCTATGGTCCACTTCATGGGGATAAAAATGGTGACCAGTTACCATGGAAATAGACCCCGAAAATAATTTTTATTGTGATCATAATGAATGAGGGTTAGTATCTATTCATTCCACAGTTATTCAACAAAATTCATGAAAATCAATTTCTGACAAATTTTGATGCTTACAGAGAATGACTCTTAATAACTTACCTCAAATACTTCCATGATACTTCTGAAATGTGAATCTCCACCTTTTCCTGACCTGTCAAATTTAGTAGATGACTCAATAAAGCTGATAACATCGATCATAGTTGAATTGTCCTAAAAATATAGAACAGATTTCTTTTTATCATATTAAAAAATGAAAAGCAAATGATCTTCCTTATGGTAGAAATGCCGAATGACTATGTATATATTAGGGACTTTTCTCAAAAAATATTTCACATATCACTGAACAGGAATGTACAGCTAATTTAATGGAGAAGTTAAAATTGACCATAAAAGGAAACCACATTAGATGACCATGGTTTTTGTTTCCTCTGATGTAACATTCCTTCTTCAGCAGTACTCAGATTATTCTACCAGATTTACGTTCGTCGCAATATGACTGATGACACATGCAGCGCAGGATATAGTTACTTCCTTGAGCACCTGGGGCCTGGATGGCCAAGTTGTTTAGGTAACTGACTCATAACCATAAGCTTAACACCACTGTTGTGAGTTCAAGTCCTGCTTGCCCTGCTTCGTATGTTAAGGTGTCCAGACACCTGCCCAGAGATTTCACTGAGTCACTGATTAGCTGACCCATTGTAAGTCTGGTAGTCCGGATGTAGCTGCAAAAATTTCTGAAAGCAGCGATAAACTCCAATAACCAAACCTTTGATCATCTGAGCCAAGTGTAGTTGGTTTTGTTTTAGTTTACAGTGTTTCTGATGTTTCATTCTTTTTGTCTTTTTTTTTCTGTTTGTAAGACTTGTCGCTACTACGATAAGTGGATGTTTGATTGCCCATTCAGTATTTAATCACGTTTTTTCCATTCAATGCTATAATACTTCAAGTACCTTTAAATGTCAAATTTTATCATGCTATGCATAAACGGATGCTATAAAGGTTAAATTCTTAAAATTATGCAAAGGCCATCATACCTCCACATTAACTTCTTCACCCTTTTGCCCATCAGCTTGTGGCATGCAGGAATTACTTTTTTCAGGTTATATGAAACTTCATTTAATCTGTCAGTACCAAATCGGACACTGAAATCAAATAACACTGAAAC
>JAOXYJ010547876.1:0-14539 GCA_028566555.1 Lithophaga nigra | reverse complement strand
CTATCAAGTGAAAACAGTTTACTTTTGTCAGATTAAAGCCAAAGGATCGGATAACAACTGATAAATACAATAGCTTTAATGGATATACTGTCATACAATTTATTATGTACAACAATGGGTTACCTGTATACATTGTATGATGAACACTCTACTGTTAGACATTCTGTTTCTTTGTATACACACTGTACAGTGCACACCACTTTGACTTGATGACCTAAAATTTTAATTTAACAAAGTCAGCAGTTCTTGAAAATAATGTAAAGTCAGATGAAATGTACATTGTAATGCATCCCTCAAGAATGTGTAGAATGAATATAGTAATTTCTACAGAATGGAGTTTATCAAAAATACAACCCTCAATAAAAAATACACCTGCCACTTTCAATGCCTGCCTTGTGCAAGTCACATATAAGAAAGTTCCATGTATAAGATAATTTCAGAAGTTAAACTGCAGCACATTTCACGTTGACAGCAAATTTTTCATAATTTTTCTTTACCATCAAACATACTTTGATACCTTCTAAGTAAAAAATCTTTATCATATACTTCATACAGAATCAACGAATTGTTCAGAGAGTTATCTGAACTTTAAACTATACATAAGTCGGTTCAGTTCTGCATCCACAAAATGTACTTTGTAATGCAGAGCAAGTCAGATTGTATTGGCAGGTAGGAAAACTTGCTCTTTGTTCACAGCTGAGTGCAGTGCATTGTATTCTGATATTGCCACTTTGATATTAGTAATTCCATTATGGCCTGGCTATGCTGAGTAGTTGATAAGAACAGGAGTAGTAAAAAATCTAACACTCACAAAATTATTTAACTATAAATAAATTGTTTAGACACATCATTATACAAGATTTATATACTTATAACAATTTGGTGTCAACATAAATAGGTGTCTCTCTTCCTCCAGTGCTCCCTATGCCCAGTCATATTTTTCTATCAAATCAAGTAATGAATTATAAACTAAATAATTTTACATTTAATCTGACTGGCGTATACACTTCTGGATGATTTACTTCTTCAGGTGAACATCAGAAGTTTCAGGCACAAGGACCTGATTTAAACTGTATGACAACTGTGGTTACTGACATTGTGTAACAAAGGGAAATACACTCATATGGTAATAAATAGACATGCAATATTTCATTGAGATCTGATTTAAAGAAGAGTTCCATTTACAAGTTCATACTTTATTGTGCTGTATTTTCTAAGTATCACAGGAAGATAATTCCACTCATGATAAGTTCCATATGTTGACAAACAATGATGCTAAGTTTCAATGGGACCTCGTTTAAACTGTAACAGTTGATGTTACCAGATCATATTTCAATGTGCTGAATTTTCAAAACACAGTGGAGTAATGTCAATGAAACTGCAAAAATGATCTGCAAATCCCTATATATTCATAAACAAAGAAAAGAATACTTTGTACTGATGTAATCTGAAATGTTGGAATTGCAATGACAAGCTTAAGCTGTAATCAGGGTTGGGTTTCGGGGATTTATTGTCACTCTGCAATTTTTCAGCTATATATACTGTGACTACCAGACTTACTGTGGGAGGAAATCCTGGACAGCTGACCACTTAACCAAGTGAAACCTCCAACAATGGGTAGGTGTCTGGATACCTTAACACTTGCATCAGAGCTAGCAAGGCCCAAATACACCAAAGTCACTAATTTTAACCACACTTCCACCAACACCCCCTACTATTATCAGTACTGTGCATTATTTTCAAAGTAACTAAAGCAGTAACTCCACAAATATTTTCTGATCAAGCAGCCAAATGACATATCAGCTTCTACACATTAATGAACAAGCATGCAATTTCAGATGTATCTAATATAAATTGTAGGAGCTGTGGCCACAAGCATGTATAATGATTATTTTGTCCACAAAATATTGAGAATAAACTCCACCTTAATCATACAATCACCCTATCAAAATAATATGAAAATCTTCATATGTTGATAAACAAGCGTGAAAAGTTCTGTAGTGACCTGATTAAAACTATGGAAGAAGTTACAGTTGCAAGTTTATACTGTATTATGCCTTATTGTCAAAGTAACCAACATAAGGCATTAAATCCATGAAACTCAGGGGTTCAAAATTGTGAAGATCCAAGGTCTAAGACTGCTAATCTTGCCAAAGGATTTTTCACTGGACCTTTGTCAATTTAGTGATAACAAGCACATAATTTCACAGTGATCTAAATTAAAGCATAGGTTAAAAATTTTGAAGGTCCCAGGTTTGTGACCTGCTAATCTTAATTGCCAAGGGATTTTTCATTGGACTATCGTCAGTAACACTTGAATCTTCCAAATCAATATCAAACAGTTTATTTACCTTATAAAATTCTTTTGGAGAATCCAAGCGACCTTCAGATTTTATAAATGGAAGGGCCTTGAGATAAAAAATTGTTTTTGAAATCTTAAAACTATTTTGTATGAAGCCTCCAAAACAATACCTGAATTTCTCACATGGACATAAATGAAAAAAGTTACAATTTTAAACCGTAGGAGGAAATGTTTTCGACTGATTGACTGAATGGTCGTCTTGCGCCACTTTCAGCAATTTTCAGCTATCTTGTGGTGTCCAGTTTTTATCGAGGGAGGAAGCCAGAGTATCCAGTGAGATCTTTCGGCAGGAAAACTGGCAATCCTTGTCAATTAAGATTGGAATCGATAAAACCTTGCCACGACCAAGGTTTTAACTCACAGTCCCAGTGTTGACATGCCAGTGATCAATAGTAGATGTGACCAACTACATGGACCACTCAGCCACCAAGGCCCCCAGGAGGAAATGTGACACGTTTTGTGATATATGATGCCACCGACGATAAACAGCACAAAAGCAATGATTCCCATTTTCTTCAGAGGAGCTACAAATATTCCAAAATATTACTGCTTAAGGGTGAGTTAATCAGACATTTCCACTTGTCAATGGACTCAAAAAAGATTTGATATATATTTATCAAAGAAATTAACACTTAGATGGGGTGTGATAAATCTGCATTCCAAATACATTTGTGAAACAGAGTTGTCTATAATTCAAAGAGCCATAATATCATCCTTCTACTTACTTTAGATCTGCTGTAATAATTGCTTCCAGCATGGTTGAACATATGTATCTGTAGTCATGGTAACATCCGCCATCTTGTTTCTGTACCATCATATAGTGCTTGTATATACAGTCATGCAGATATTCTTGTCTTTAAAAAAAATTAAAGTAAAATGTTTCAAGTAAAAGGTGATAAATTACTGAAATTAAAACTTGTTTCACTATCTCATTTCTTCTGAACTTGCTCGGTTAGGGGCATTTATAATTCACAAAGGCTGAAACAGAGCCTGGTACCTTAAGTTTCCTTAGCTCATTGAACAAAAGCAACTTTCCAGCTGCGAAAACCACATAATGGAAAAGACCCCACTACAAGTCTAGACATTCATAGGACATGACATACAAACCTGTAATTATTAGATATTTTGCAGGGAGAACCAAGAATAACCTCTTAATATTTGAGGTTCTGATTAAACAAGGGTTTTTTCTTCAAGTCATTTCAAAGTTTTTTTTTACATTATTTACACTGGTCTATAGGTGTAGTACATGTGCATGCCTGTTTTATCACGTTTTTCAATAAATGCATTTAACTGATAATTGCAGCTGACAAGAAATCCTCTAAAGTTCCCATCTAAGTCCTTCATACTCACAAGAACGGAGAAAATTTCTCTGCCAGTATATATATTAAGGGCATTAAAGTGTTTTTCTTCATATCCATCGCATGTTAGAAATGTTGAAAACCAAAGAGAAACTACAATAATGTCAACATTACCCAATTTCTTTGCTCATTTTTTTCAATCACAATATCATACTTGTTCACAAACTGTGTAAAACATGTTATGAAAGCAAACCATATATCTCAAGAGATGACCTATAGGTAGATCCACTGAACTGATACTTGGCTATGTAACACCAGAGAATCAAAACATGAAAGTGCTGATGTGAACTTCTTCTCAAATCTATATTAACCTTGAAATCTGGTTAGATGGGTTGGATGATCTGGTGTATCGTCACTTTCACAGTTTTTCCACCTTTAATGTGACTACCAAACTTAATGTTGGATGGAAGTCTGGACAGCCACACCTGTATCCAGCTGAACTGATGAAACTCAGCATTAGGTAACTGTCTAGAAACAATTATACATGAAGTGGGGTAAGCAGGGTGCTATAAATTAAGGACATTAACCACCCAGGCACGTAGGTCCCACCTGTAACCCTTCAGAGGAAATTGTTTTGTAAGATTTTAGTTGAAATAAAATGGTTTTTTCCATTCGTAATGATAAAATTGGTGACTTTTTTTCAAACTAAATTTCAAAACAATTATACCCAATTCACTGATTTTACTGTTATTGTGCACTTTACATGTAATTAAATTATTAAGTATTTAATTGAGTTTTAATGTCCAAGACCATAATTTCAAGTTTTACTATCACTGTCCTCAGAAATGTTAGAGCTGACCTGTTTGTATTATACACTTCTTATATAACCCATTCAAATGAATTATCCATGTGAAAATTGCTATTCCTGTGTCAGAGTTGTCTCCCTTCGACCAATATAATGGTAATTGCTGCAACTGGAACTACTTTTTTATATTCATACATCTAAAAGTAATTCCCTATAAGATGGTTTTATTGCAAATATTTTCAGTCTGTGTAAATCATGTAGAATAAATAAAGCATAAGCATTCATTTTTTTTCCAATTTACCATCACAATATTCTTTAGATGGAACTAGCTAGTGGAATATTTTGTGTGTATATGTACATAAAAATGGTGAAGAAAATTAAAAAACTAATACAAGAATAATGGCATAGTGAGCAAGAAGCTCACATCCAGTCTACTGCATGTATATTTACAAGAGATACAACACTGTGTAAAAACCATTGTCATTTGGTAGACAGACAATATCATAGCCATTAAAACTTAGAAACAAATTATCAATAAGATATATAGTACAAACTTTGGGAGTGTCTAATTAGCCCTAAAAATAGATATATGTTTCTGGTAACGGCCCATAAAAAAATAGGGTCAGTAGGTCACCTTTTTTTTAGATCAAGCAATGCTGCAAATTACTTACCACTGTACGGCTAGAGAAACTGCTTAGCCATACTAGTCATTCAAATGCTATAAAAATTACACCAGCTTCATGCTATTATAAAGTATGCAAGTGATATTAAACGGTCATCAGAAAAGTGTCAAAAATCTGTATTTGCCAATTTTCTTCCCAAAAAATCTAGTGTTGGTGAATTGGTTGGGCTAACGGAAACACAAGTATTTTTTTTAGGCTTTATGACTTTCAGAGAGCCATTTATGTGTCATTTATGTAACAATCAAGACAGTTTCTACTGGACATTAACCTTACAGTCTTAAATCTCCCTAAGACATACTAGCACTGCAAGTTTTTAGACTTATCTACACAACATAATCGGACTGGACATGGTTTTCTATGAAAGGTAATTCTATAATACCTTCAGTCAATCCTAAAGTAAGGTAAACAGGTTAATTCAACATAGACTGCTTCATAGGATTTATTTGACCTTTGTGAAGGTCATAAGTATAACTCGAATTGTCACTGATTCATAAATACACCCTCACAAGGTAAAACAGAAAACAAAGAACAGTAATGTAGCAGTGTGTTTATTTTTGTTTTGGTAATTATAAAAAATAAACTGAATTGATTTACTTTGAAATTAAAGTGTTAGCTTAATTTGAAGAGTATTTTTATTCAAAGGTTCTACCTTTTTGAGTATTTTTCGTGTAATTTACACGTTTCTAAAACTATCTAATTGAATATTCATGAGGGGGTTATTTGAGTTTTGATTGGTTAATCTGGATTCGCGGGTTTTGTTGAGTTTCTTTGTGTTTGACAGGTAGACCTGGGCTTTTCAACTGGACAGACGTTATTATGGTGGCCATTGTGAACTTCTGACAGATTCTCCATTTGTTTAATTTCTGTGACAGACATTCTGACATTGAACGTAAGTTTCACTTCTTTCTAACATAAGTAATTAATATTTTTCACAATTAATAAGAAATTAACGTGTTTATTAGAAAATCTATCGTTCCCCCCTTCTACACTAGATCGCACATAACACGGCATGTATGAATGAACGATTGTAGTGATTTTTACCGGTCGAGCGTAAATAAATACAAGCCAATTTTAACGGCTGATTATAGAGTTATGATCACCTGATGTTTTTATTACATTAATTACGTGTATTGCTTGAAACCATTTGTAAGCATATACAGGGTAAAATATAGAAGTTTTAACGTGAAATAATGTATCCAAAATATACATATATATATGAATTAGCGATGATTTTTACACTGTTATGGCACATACTGTATTTTTGATATTTTCGTAGTGTAGTACGAATTATGATCGTACTAATTCATGAACCTGTTATTATAATATTGTATTTGGTTTGCAGGATGTGTATTTTGTTGAGTATGCCACCAGAAATTCTGTAGACTTGACTAGTATTGAATGTGTCATCCATTTTACCAGTGTATTTCACTCCACAAGTGGTAAGCATCTTATTTTTAATACAAGACGAGTATTTGTATTATTATCTCCCTTGACGGATTGATATATTTTTAGTAATTATTGTATTTAAGGCTTAATGAGTCTAATTATCAGAGTATTCAGGTTTATGAATGTTGTAAATGGTATAAAACAGTACGAAACATTTATATTGTTGATTTATGATATAAAAGTCGTTATTTTGCACACAAAATAATGTAAATGTACCATAGGAGTTATTTAGCTTGAACAATATCAAAATACTACGTTGTCTCTATGGAATACGTAAATATTATAGTAACGAACATTTTTTGTCATCAGCAATAGCTTATTTGTTTGTTACAAACAGAAATTCAGTGATACATAAGACTGTAACTGGTACAGAAAATACGTACTATGATAATGTTTTTATACGCAAATTATGTGCAATGATTGTGAACGAAATATTTATGCTAGTACTGTGATAATGTTTTATATGTAAATTGTATGCAATAACTAAATGAAATATTTATGTTGTTTAATTATTGTTATTGCAGATATATTTCTTTTTACTGGTAATAAAACATCGAACCCTTCATAGTCTTGGTCTTGATAGTCCAGAAAACACGACTACTACAAATGGCGCCCACGTAGTTTTTCACTTGGATGATGACATGTCTACAGAGATGCCAGACCTGCGTATTTTATTGGTAACCACGTGTGTTTATATTTACATTTCTACGCCACGTGCTGATGTTTACTTCCGTTGGTAACCATGTGTATAGATGTTTACTTGTTATGCCACGTGCAGATGTTTACTTCCGTTCCGGATGTCACATGTCACTGTTGATGTTTACATTCTACAGGAAGCCACATGGTGATGTTTACCTACGACCACGTGCATTTGTGTACAGTTACTGTTTACTTATGAACCGGATGTCTGATGCCGGATGTTGACATTTTGAGACCACGTGAAGTTGGTGACCACATGTAGTTGTTTACATTAGCTGTTCCAAACCGACTGAAGATTTTGGAAACCGGAAGTTACTTTTGTAACTTAGACTTTTTGATTTTTCACTACTTGAAAATCAGGTGTTTATTCTACTGTGATTGTGAATTAGTTATTTGAAGTTTGTATTCATATATAGTAAGGTATTTTACTTTTTATTATATATATCTATATACTATAGTTTGTATAAAGCATAGTTTGCTTTCACATTTTGAAACTTGGTAGACACATACACACTTTGTATTTTTTTTTTACACTGAAAACACTTGTCTTTCACTTTGCTTGCATACACTAGAGTAGTTTAACTTATACTATCACTGAGTTAGGCTACCATTGATGCATCACCTACCTATAAGCATATACAGTTACACTTTAACTTTGATGCATCAGTCTTAGTTTTGACATAGCATACACTAGTATACTTTGACTTAGCATACACTAGTATACTTTAACATAACATACACTAGTAGACTTTGAAAACTTAGTTTATTTTTGATACACACATACACATATTGATAGATATCTAGTGTGGGAGTTTGTGTGTTGTTGAACTTATACCACTATCTTGGTATCATAGACTTGTATCACATTAGCATGTGAGTCACATAAAAAACTTGCATATCATTTTACAGAAAGCAATACTATCTTATACAGACATAGTATATAGTACCTATACATATAATGTGACCACACATGGCACTTATATGATTTCCAACTGAGGTAAACATTTTTAGTTTGTATTAATTACATTTTGGTAATATCTTAGTGTTATTATTGACTTGATTTTGTACTTTGATGTTACCTTGAAACTTGAATAGGTTCATGTATTATACTGGTATTGATACAGAGTATTGACAAACTTAGTTAGTAATGTAGTTTACAGTAATTAGTAATTGAAGTAGAGTTGTTGTATAGAACAAACATTTTTTTTTTCAAAGGTACACTGCATTGTTCTATTGTATGAACCTATGATGTGAATTTGTCATTGTATTTGTCAGAGAGTGTTATAATATTTTTATTTTATTATTGATCAAGAATTTTTCATTTTGATCATTGACAACTGATTGTGAATTATTATACAGTGGTGGCATATAATTTTTGTGGTGTTATTTTGCTATATAGCATAGAATTTTGAACCTTTATTTGAAATTGACAAAATTTGTGTGAATGTTTTGAAAGTAAGCTTGCACTTCACATACTAGTTTGCATTTATATTACTAGTTGCACATAGCTTTTGACTTACCTGACTTGACGAGACCGGAAGTAGTTTTGTGGAAAGTTTTTCTTAAGTGTCCTTAGTTTAGGAGTCACTGTAGCTATACTTCACTGTCATATTTCAGCTGTATCATAGTTCATTTACCAGACTGATTTATTCAGTTACTGTTTGCTTGAAGTGAAGTTTTGTTTTCCCTTTTGATTAGTTTGAATTGAATTTGTATTGGTAAAAGGGTTGCAACGATTTTGTTTTCAATTTTTTTTTTAAATAGTTGAAGTGAATTTTTTTTTCTCATTTGACTTAGTTTGAATTTGACTTTCAGTCAACCTGATTTTGACTTCAATACCATTAGTGTATTGTTTAATGATTTGATGATTGATATTTGAGTGTAAAATTGAAATATGTGTTGAAACTTTGTGCTAATTTGTGTCACTGAATTGCATAATCATACTTGCGTTTCAGGTGTTCTAAAGGGCATTTGCACTTAGTTATATTACCACTTAGTATTTACTTACTTAATTATTTGAAATAAAATAAAATTATACTGATAAGTGTGTCGTTTACTCGCTAATACTTGATTTTCCTTTTTAGAAAGACGCTAGACCACGGAGTTGCCTTCAGATATTTGTTTCTTTTGCAGATATTGTTTGTTTATTGTAGGTTCCATACCGTTCTTCAACAACGTTAAAGGTTAGTAAACTTTTGTACTAGGCATGCTTTAAGTATTTCAGATTGTTGATTACACCTGATACTTACCAGAGCCATGTATAGCCAGACCTACTTTGATGATGGTGGATACAAACCAACTATGGAACACCAGCACCAACCACCTCGAAGAAAACGTCATCGACGCAGACGCAGGAAACAGAAACCATACTGGGACACATCACCAGATGACCAAGCAGTTCATACTCCTGCTCCTGCACCTACCTACTACAAGGAACCAACTATATGCTACCGTTGTGGTATGGAAGGACACATAGCAGTCGGTTGCAGAGTAAGACTTGACCATTCGAGAGAAGCGTACCAGTATCAACAGATTAATGCTGAAGATAGAACCTACGCTAATTTACATCAACAGTCAGCAAGAGAAACAGCTGGTCTAACCGGAACAAACAGTGAAGTGACAGTCAAGATCAACGACACTTCAGCTTCAGCTCTCCTAGACACTGGCTCCACCGTAAGCACAGTTAGTGAGACTTTTTACCACCAGTACCTTAGTGACGAACCCATTCAGCAGCTTGACAACATTCTACACATCGAGTGTGCTGATGGCAAGAACCTACCATACTTAGGTTACGTAGCAGCAGATTTAGAGCTACCTGGTACGTCAACAAGAAGTCAACCACAGCGCTGTTTACTGTTAGTTGTTCCAGACAGTAACTACAACAGGCAGGTTCCCTTACTACTTGGTACCAACGTTTTGACAGCTGCCATGAACGACGTGAAACAACGATTTGGCCCTCGATTTCTTCAACATGCAGACCTACACACACCTTGGTACATGGCGTTTAGATGTCTTCTACTTCGAGAACGAGATCTACACAAGAGATGCAACAGACTTGGTATCATCAAGAGTGCTGAAGGAAAGACAGTCAGGATTCAGCCCAACCGAGATGTCGTGCTACAGGGATACATAGACCATGAACTACCTTACCATCCAGTTTGTGGACTACTACAGCCAACAGATAGAGCAGCCATCCCAACTGATCTAGATATAGCTCCATCTTTGATATCATGCCAGTACAGAAACAACGGCATAATTCCAGTACACATCAGCAACGTCACCACCAGAACTGTGGCAGTTTCGCCTAACGAAATCCTTTGCGAGCTCCAACCAGTGACTGTTGCCGACATCGACACTACAGCTAACACTGAGAATGATGCATGGTATGAAGCTACATTTTCAACTGACGCACTTACAGATAAACAACTTCAGATGGCTAAGGAACTACTCCACCAGTTCCGTGATGTCTTCAGCACATCAGACACAGACATTGGCCATACCACCGCAGTTAAACACAGAATTGATTTGATAGACGAGACGCCATTCAAGCAGCGGACACGTCGTATTCCACCAGCCTTGTTTGATGAAGTAAGGACACATCTTCAGCAACTTCTCACCGCTGGAATCATTCGACGTTCACATTCACCCTGGAGTTCCAACGTGGTATTAGTCCGGAAGAAAGACAATAAACTAAGGATGTGCGTCGATTACAGACAACTCAATAGTCTCAGTATCAAGGACTCGTACGCTCTCCCTAGAAGCGAAGAAATTCTGGACGCTTTAGGTGGAAACAGCTACTTTACAGTCCTGGATATGAAAAGTGGTTATCATCAGGTGGAAGTTGAAGAGACCCACAAGGCCAGAACAGCGTTCACCGTTGGACCATTAGGTTTTTACGAGTTTAATCGTCTACCATTTGGCCTAGTCAACAGTCCAGCGACGTACCAACGCCTGATGGAACAGATACTTGGCGATTTACACCTTGATATCTGCTTTATATACCTGGATGACTTAATCATCTTCTCAGAGACGTATGAAGAGCACCTTGAAAGATTACAGAAAGTCCTGCAACGACTTAGAGAGCACAACTTGAAGCTGTCGCCTAAGAAGTGTTCTTTCTTTCAAGAGAGAGTGAAGTATATTGGCCACATTGTCTCTAAAGATGGAATTTCGCCAGATCCAGACAAAATTGAGAAGGTGATTAACTGGCCACGACCTACCACACCAGAAGAAGTTCGTCGTTTCCTTGGTTTCGTTGGCTATTACAGGAAATTTGTTAAAGACTTCTCCAAGATCGCAAGGCCATTGACTGACCTTATGCCTGCTCCACAGAAGTCCAGCAAACGTAAACCAAAGACACCATCAACGACATCTTGGATTTGGGGTAAACAACAGGAAGATGCATTCCAAACACTTAAGAACCATCTGTCATCACCACCTATCCTTGGTTACCCACGATACAAAGAGCCATTTGAACTACATACCGATGCTTCAATGATGGGACTTGGTGCCATTCTTTACCAGCAACAAGATGGAAAGAAAAGAGTAATCGCCTACGCCAGCCGAGGACTTAGCAAAACAGAAAAGAATTATCCGGTCCACAAGTTAGAATTTCTCGCTCTAAAGTGGTCTGTAACCGAGAAATTCCACGACTATCTTTATGGAAACACCTTTACCGTGGTCACAGATAATAATCCACTGACATATGTTTTGACCACAGCCAAGCTAGATGCCACTGGACATCGATGGATAGCGGCTCTGTCGTCATACAACTTTAATATAGTCTACAGACCAGGGACTGCCAACGCTGATGCAGATGCACTTTCAAGATTACCAGAGCTACTTGGACGTACCAACGCCTCCAGCATTAGTACTGACTCAGTGAAAGCCATCTGTAATCTACAACATGCACAGCCCTATGTCCAGACACTATCCATGACAACAGATGCAGCTGCCGATGATCCATGCTTGCCATCACAACACTTAGTTGACATCAAAACAGAGCAGAAGTCAGACACAACTATGAAAGAATGGCTATACTGGGTTGAACAACATCGTAAACCATCCAAAGATCAACTTGAGCGTACACCATGGAATACTTGGTTTCTTAACAACTACGACAAGTTGAAGATAGTCAACGGCGTACTATACCGATTGGTCACCACTGATGGCGAACAGGTTCAGCAACTAGTACTGCCAGAGGCATGCATCGGACAAGTTCTCACCGCTCTACACGATGATATGGGACATCAAGGAAGAGACAGAACCTTTTCCCTAGTTAGAGACAAATTTGTTTGGTACGGGATGACAAAAGACGTGGAGGAATGGATCAGCCAATGCAACAGATGTATCCGTCGCAAGTCACCAACCAACGTTCGAGCGCCACTTGTCAACATAGAGACGTCTCAGCCACTAGAACTTGTCTGCATGGATTATTTGTCATTGGAAAGATCGAAGGGAGGATACGAAAACATTCTAGTTATCACCGACCACTTCACAAGATATGCCTTAGCCATCCCAACACGAAACCAGACAGCCAAGACAACGGCCGACGCATTTTTCAATCATTTTGTCGTCCATTATGGCCTGCCAGAAAGAATTCATTCAGATCAGGGAGCGAACTTTGAATCCAAGATAATTAAAGAACTGTGCACCATTACCGGCATGACGAAGTCAAGAACAACGCCGTATCATCCTATGGGTAATGGAGTCACCGAAAGATTTAACAGGACACTACTTGGAATGCTAGGCACTTTGGAAAACACCAAGAAGAGCGACTGGAAATCTCATGTAGCCAGTCTTGTCCATGCATACAACTGTACCAAACAGACCACGACAGGGTTCTCTCCTTACTTCTTGATGTTTGGAAGAAAGCCAAAACTTCCAGTTGACATTGCTTTTGGCTTAGGAGACGACAATGAGAAGGTACCAACAACTAAGTATGCAGAGGGTATCCAGGACAGATTACGAAAAGCCTACGACCTAGCTTCCAGAAATGCAAGAAAGGCACAGCAACAACAAAAGTCAGGATATGATAAGAGAATTAAAGGAGCCATACTACACCCCGAAGACAGAGTCCTGGTAAAGATTGTTAGCTTCGAGGGAAAACACAAACTATCAGATAGGTGGGAAGATCACCCGTACCGGATTGTTAGCCAGCCTAACAGTGGAATACCAGTGTACGTGGTGCAGAGAGAAGACAGAACGGGAAAGAAGAGGACACTTCATCGAAATCTTCTTTTGCCAATTGGAGACCTGCCACGAGATAAGGAAAAGAAACGTCCTGCGCCCAGGCAAAGGAGGAGAAAGGAAACGCCTGAGGAAACAACGACGAAGTCTGACGAGAACAGTGAGGACAGGACCACTGCGGAGGGATCAGATGAGGAGTCGGAGCAGGAGTTATGGATTTATGTACCTGGGAGGAGTACACAGAACAACACCAACAGTGATGTTACAACTGTGGAAAGACAGGTAGAAGAAACTCTTGATTTCTCTGGTGACGACCATGATGGAGTCAGGAGGAGAGAACAGGGACATGGTTTAGAAGAGGACGCTCTTCCTGCGGACAACAGAGGCGCTGCAGAACCAATTCCTGGTAGTGATGTGGTACCTGATGAAGCGCCTACTCAGGAAACCGAAGCCCACACTTCTGACGATCCAGATGAGAGCGCACATACAGACCCTTCACACGAGGCAGATGAACCCACCACAGCTCCTAGCAGACACACACCACTACAACCTAGACAGAGACGAAGAAGACTGTTGCCAACGCCACCACATGATCCACCAATTTTATCTGAAGGACGACCTCAGAGGAACAAGAAACCACCTAAATACTTAGATGATTACGTCCTCACCAAGCAGGCTACAACACCAAAGCCAGATTGGTTAATGAAGATTAATTGGTTGGAACAACAAGCAGAAATAGGCAGATTTAAAGGCTTGGAAATGGAGTTGTCTAGAACCATCCTTGACATCATGAGGAACAACAATTGATTTCTAGTTTGCCGAGGACGTCAAGTGTTAGAGAGGGGGAAGACATGGTTTGATGTTGAATGACGTGGAAGTCATTTCTCCTACAGGGGGGAGAATGTAGCAGTGTGTTTATTTTTGTTTTGGAAATTATAAAAAATAAACTGAATTGATTTACTTTGAAACTAAAGTGTTAACTTAATTTGAAGAGTATTTTTATTCAAAGGTTCTACCTTTTTGAGTATTTTTCGTGTAATTTACACGTTTCTAAAAC
>JAOXYJ010546770.1:0-14547 GCA_028566555.1 Lithophaga nigra | reverse complement strand
GTGAATTATCTCCCCTTTTGACAGTTTTCTAGTGCATTCTATTGAATTTATTTCTCTCAAGACCAACATCTGAATTATAAATGATTGTCAATTTTGCACATAATTATGACTTTTAAATAAAAAACATGTTCAAACACGTGTGTTTTTTCTGACCATGAATCACCTTCTGCATGATTCTTAGAAATACTAGTACTTAAGTTGAGAAAAATTTAACCTCTATGCTTTTTGATGCGTATGTATTACATCTTCATTTCATTGCATAATTAAACTATATTTTAAGCATTAGTCATAGAACAAAATGAGGTAAGACAATTATACAGATTAATATGAAACTTCTGTATGTTTATTAATAACACACATGCAATGTCTATGATGTAGTCACTTAATCTTATATCGACCTAGCCTCTGTATGATGGCAAAGTGTAGATATGTCACTTTGTTCAATGTGCGTCGCTTCATAATAACGCAGCATACGTGAGTGAACTGAATTACAACATTTCTGGAGTTTTAAATTTGGCTGTGTAATTAGCATGGTCGGTCATAACCACGCAAATTAATTATTAAATACGTAAACAAGCTCATTTACTTGAATGAGGATTTAAACAGTCGCCAATTAAATTAGTAAAGGACATTAACATTAATCAATACAAGATTGGAGTTTGTACCAACATAACTTATCTGAAAAGCCATTTAATACCCGAGTCAGTTTTTGAGTTATGTTGATCGATTCGAAATAACGAGAAAAAACTACTATAACTAATGGAACAGTATATTTACTTCAAGTTAACCGAAATTATAACGTATCAAAATTTGGCTTATCACCAATCTAAATGCATGCATATAATGATATGGTATATTGGTCAAGACCTCAGGAAAAAAACGAATCAGCGAAAAGTTCGACACAACCGTGTTAAAGACAACTAATCATTTACAATTTATTTTGAATAAGCTAACACTTCCTTGAAATTCTTCCGTGAAACGGAATACTAGTTTCCAGATTGCTACATATATCAATAACGCCCAGGATTATACAGAAGTTTTAATAATACATACAATATTTTAGAAATGCATTTTATAGTTACGTTTCGTATATGTAAGCATAAGTAACTAAAAACAAAACTTTTAAGTTCACACCATTTTATTATATTCTGTATTAGAATTGACTGTTTAAATAAATCTTTAAGCAATACTTCCTACAAGAAAGAGGTGAAAGATATACAGGCATTATTCTAATTCTCTACGACATATCTTCGAAAGTTATACAAGAAGTCCCTTATGTCCCCATGGCGGATGCCGGTGTGATTAAAACTGGCGCGAACGGTTGAAGTCGGTCGTTCAAATGCGACCATTAGCTAAAATCTATAAAGCGTTATTTTTTCTATTGCTGTCAAGAACACGAACACTTTAAAAAACAAACAAACAAAATCAGCAACAGTTTAAAACAAAGAAACAAATAAACAAAAATATCAAAAAGCAAACAAACATATCTTTATCTTTATTTTTCCTTCTAATCTTGTTTTCACATATGTTCAGCTTTTAACATAGATATGAAAGAGCCCTTCTTAAGACATAAACAAATGAAATACAGTAGAGTTTGCTTATAACGAACTGCGGGGACCCTCAATCTCTTTTCGTTATAAGCATCGTTCGCTATAAGCAAATAACTGCAGAATTACTTCCCTTGGAAATGGTATAATCGAATAATGTGATCGGGAGAATGTGCTACTGCAGTTGGATATAGTACAGTAATAGACTTCTTTTGTAGGTTGTTAAGTATAACAACAACTGTTTTTGAATAAAAGTATCTGTTTGTTCTTTATTTTATTTGATTGTACCCCGAAAATAAACTGGACGATGTTTGTAGGTAATAGCTTACAGCTATTTATAAACAATCTTGAATAGCTTCCCTTGTCAAAATCGGTAAGTACACAAATTTCTGTTCTTAGGACAGGGAAAGCATGTTTTCTTGGTTTTATTCAAGAAATTTTAAATGATATAACCATTTTCTGCATTCTGACCTCCTTATAGTAATTTGTTTCATGTACCTCAATTATTGATATTTTCCAATGTAAAAAGTAGGGAGACGACAGTTTAAGTTTCAACAATACTCATTAATCTTGTGGACTTTCCAACTAAGGGATTCCCGGTGTAGGACATTAAACATTTTCATAACAATAATTATTTTGCAATGTTCTATAAGAAAGTGAAATTAATTTCAAGCGAAGTTTCTTCAAGGAAAACTGATAAATTCAAGCTCATAAATTAGGTCCTCTTATGTGTTCCATGGAAGTATTATTGAGATAATAGTACTTCCATGTGTATTCAATAATTAAATAACGAACATAAACGGCTAGTGATTATAGTTTCTAATCACATTATTATTATTAATCATAACTTTATTCTTTGTAAATCTGTAAAGCCATTACTGATAACAGTTATCACTTAAACTTCAAAGGTACACGTTTTTATTGACTTGTCAATCAATGACACACCTGTATTGTCTAACGGCAAGTGTCAATCACTAGTATACAGGTAATCAACAATACATAACAGACGACATTTGATCTGTTTGTTTATACAATAATTTAGTTACGAATTCGTTATATCAGGCCACCTTTTAATAGTTTTATGGTTATCTGAGGTAAATAAACTGTTCATTATAGGACTAATTTCGTTATAAAAATTCGTTACACGCCTTCAAAATAACACTGTTTAAATGACAGTGGGACCGGGGATTTTACATTACTTCGTTATAAGCCTGATTTCGTTACAAGCCAGTACGTTATATACGAACTCTACTGTATTAAGAGCGATATTAAAAAAATATCATAAAATTAATATCTAGATTAAAGTTTTGAAAAAAACGTTTCATTGAAATATGTTTGCAGTTTATGGAAAAAAATTATGTTCGATAGCGAGTTGTGAAAACCTACATGCAAAATATATAAGTTGGAGAACTCCTTCTTTTTTCAACAAGAGGCTTTTTTTTTCTTTCTTTTTTTTTTTGCCTTTCCATTGTATATCATTTTTAGAAACTTTATTATAAGGATCACTATTGGAGGTATTGACGCTCTGTTTCAAATCTATTTTCTTATGTTCCATGGTGACTTATTTTGTGCTTATACAACAGTACCGTATTTATATTTAAAAAATATCGAATTATTGATAACTGAAAGTTTTTTCTTCCTTTCTTCTCATAAAGATACAACAGGTAGGTGTAGATAATAACTGTGAATAGAATAAATTCTACAGATGCTACATCGATCTATCCAAAACTAACACGATAGGAGCAACAGAATCATCATTTTCCTATTTTGAAATTATCTCAATACTGCCGATAACTGATGCCTAAAACTTTTAGATTTATGACAAAAAGGATGACTTTAATGTCCCTACAGTAAATCTCCTTCAGCAGCAACATATTTTACATTGTACATAGTTCCTGTCACTAATGATACAAAACAATGCATGATTTGCATGATAAGGTAACTTTTTAAACGGTGTAAACTCTTAACAGAATAGTTATTAAAGCAGAAATTTGAGACAATCAAATCAAAGTAGAAAATTCTACCGCACTCACCATGCGTTTGTTGAACACTTCAAGGGTCTATATCCTAGCAAAGGTGATGATATATTTTCATCATTAATCAAACAACCGAGTACCACATTTCATAATGGACTAATTTTGGATATGACTGTCACCGAACCTGACATAAAATCGCACGACTTGTAGTCTAATAAACATTTGCGCCGTCGATCCGCCTGGTCTGAACGCTCGTATCAATTGTCTTCCTTTGATTTTGTATCTGCATTCAAATTCATGGATCAAAAGTTTGAAGGCTTATGACTATGTAAAAATGATTTGACCAACATCAAATTTTGCTGTTTTTGGCATTGTAAGACCAATCATCTCCTAAATTTCTGATTTTTTTCTCCGAAAGTGTGAATTGACAAACAAGCGTATTGTTTACCCGAAAACTCAAAATCAGCATAATTGTCAAAAAATCTGATCCCCATTCTATCCCAGTGGCGAAAATGGACAAAGATTTTAAATGTCGAGAACATTTTAGCAATTCTTTAAGATTGTATGCATAAAAGTTGCCTCATTCAATACCAAAAAAACAAAACAAAACAAAAAAAAAACACAGAGAATTTTTATCCTTCCCTTTTGCCTTATTAATGCCGTCATTATATAACAATGCAACATGATCACTGGATGCAGCATTGGTACTACCAATTATCTGTATAAAAATTTAGTCACCATGAACTATTAGTTTTTCTAAGACTTTGCTTCCGTTTTCTGTTAAAGGTTAACATATTTCAACAACGAAATTTCTGTACGGTCATCTTAGGTAAGAACAGACGTCTTTAAAAGGGTTACAATATCCATATTTTCATGCTTGAAAAACCCTTCCCTTATACTTAGGTTCATTTCTTGTTTGCTAAATTTGATATAGTAATGAAACATACCAGTAATAATGAGGAGCATGGAGGCGTATACTTGTCTTTCTGATACAGTATCTAGCTTACCTACATGGATCATCACAGCTGTTACACTTAGTTATTATGCAAATTTTTAAATTTAAATAGTTCGAAACAAGCATAGATTTCGCCATACATGTATGTCACACACTTATTACTAGTCATCAGTCTGTCTCCAAGCATAAGCTTCCTCCGTTCTTCTCAGTCTTACTAATGAGACTTCCACGTGCATAATTTAATATAGGAGACATTTTGCCGCAGATCATTAGAGATCGTTGCAACTCACGTATTCAATATGTAACATTTGCAAACACTTATTTTCTTTCGTCATTCTTAGAGATGTTCAGAATCACTTTGAAGGAAACTATCCGGAAGGATTCACTTGAGTTATGTTCATTTATGAGCCATACTATCTTTTTTGATGACGCAGTGACCGTTGCGAATGGTTTTGAATCTGGAAAAATGATATTAAAACTACCTTTTTTTCAAAAACCAAGCTTGATATTTGTGGTTTTCTAGATGTTCCTGTTTCCAAAGTAATGTTGAATTACTTCATCTGTTATCAAGCACAACCAACATAGTAGAATCCTAAAGGATAATGTAATTTAATAATTTTTAAAATCATGAGATCAAGTATATCCAGCACATAGTATTAGGGGTTTATTTTCAGGACAATAACATCACGAAATTAGTAAAAACAATTCTCTTCAAGAAATGAAAATGCATGTAGTTCATGATGATCTGATATTTCCAAATTTTGAATATAAACACCTTTTATTACAGCACTGAAGTTAAGTATACACCTTAGTGATAAAATAATCTTAAATATGTGTAATCTTATTACAGCCTACCATTCTCGGACGACAATTGTTTCTGCATCTACTGCGTTCGCCACAAATCCTTTGCCAAGCAAGTTCATGCGAATTAACCGTAATTCAGCTCCTAAAAATATTTTTTGTATCATACATAATTTTCCTGACAGCTGCATAACAAATGGAAAAGCTATTAAATAAATTGATATTGTAATGTAGACTCTAGACTGGTAAATTTTACTTGAACTGTGTGACTTAGTCTTAAATTTACTGAAAAAGCTGAATCATTTTGACTCAGATTTGATCTATTATTAACCAGTCTTCGTCTCAACCTCGTCTAACTAATCTAAAGGAATCTAAATTAGACTTGACCTTGTCTGAGTCATCTCAAAAATAACTGAGCTAGTCAGAACAGTGTCTTAATCTTCAGTCTAGTTGAGATAAGGCTGAGACTAATTCAGACATTTTCAGACTGATTACGAAATAGTCAAGTCCGAAGATATACCATTCAGACGTGTTGAGTCAGCGGCACAACAAATTCAGACGCTTTTGACTGGATAAGACTGTCAAATCTAAAGTCTTAATTCAGACTCCAAAACAAAAGGATTCTTTTTTCAGACCGATTCAGACTTTAAAAAGTACTATCAATACAGAGTGTAGATAAAATTTAGTAAATTGAAGACAAGGTCAGAGAGGTTGAGTGAAAGTTAAGTTAATCAAGTGAAAAAAAAATCCTTCTCAAACTAGTTGTTTAGAGTTTATTATTGAGACTTTTTTCTGACATTAGCACCTTTTAGCAAAATTTCATTTAAAAAATAAAAAAAAGAAAGAAAGAAGTGTAAAATTCGCAAGTACAGATATTCACATACAAATACAAACTAAATATCTTCATTATGTAATTATTTGGTAAACAAATGTAACTCGTTTTCGGAAATAGCCAGATCTGCCAAAATGGCTATTCTATGCGTTATTTTGTTATCTTTCCTAACACTAGGATATTAGCAAACACATTTACTCTGAATGTTTGAGTAATACTAGAAAAAAAATATTAGACGATTGGGTTATGAGTAGGGACACTTTTGTCACGTTTTGTAAATTTTCCCCCTTTCTGATTGCAAATTAAAGCTTTTCATGAAAACAAATTAATGATTCAGAGATGCGTAATGGTATCTTGACGACGTCCAAAAATATTTTTGTGCAACAAAGAGGAAATGATGTCTGGCTAGATTTTTTTGTCATATGCATCTAGTTAACAGTTACAAAAATCATTCAACTGTTAAGCTCTGTTAGTTTATTTATCTGTTTCCTCGAAGGTTATTTTAGTCTTTGGGAAAATTAAAGTGAAGAGCATCCAGTATTACATCAGCAGAAGGAAAACATATTATTAGATATTTAAATATACATTACTGGTGATTCATTTTTAAATCTCCAATACATAATTATATTAAGCAAACATAAGGATATATATTTCCAGTGTATCATTACAGAAAGTCTTCTCGTAGCTAGAGAATAGTTTGTTCAAATTTCAATTATTTTCCGTAGCCTAGGTAGAATTATGACTCATTATATAAACGAGAAATGGTTGATCGATTGACGCGTTCAAAAATAACGTTTGATAGACACATTATCACTTTAGTGTGAAATCCAGCATTAAGATATGCATACGTTATTTATAGGAATAGGAGGCAGATCGTTAGTAAGTCGAAAATACAAAATACGTTTGCACCAGCTAAATTTAAGTATTAATTTTAATTTGTTTTATTTTCTGGACTAAGCATTAACCAGACTTGATATTCAGATATACATATAAGTGTATATGTGGAAATAGATCAAATAATTATCAACGTGACATTTTGATCTGGTCATATAATGAGAATCAATGTCCTTCTGTAAACCAAGAAAAAATATACATAGTTTGAAATGGAAAAAACATTAGAAAATACATTTACATACCTCTAATATGAGATCTACACAGTTTGTCAGTAAACATGCAACACCGGATTTGGCAGGTAAGTAGAAAACCGAAAAATATATATGTGTATATATGCATTTCTAGACACGACAATCTGCTTTTACATCTTTTCCCTTTAAAATGATTGATTTAAACAGATATGTCTAGTTAAATATAAGTTTTTTATTCAGGTCCTTTACGTCAGTCTTTTTATCTACAGAAGAATAAAAACTAATATCTAAGCCCATGCAAAATCTTTAGGTACTAGACGTTCGGTAAAGTACCTTGCTGGTGTAGTAACAGTATAGAAAAATCCTTTCATATACTATCCGTGGTGGCTGTACAGTTGTAAATAAATGACTCTGATATTATCCTATTGAAAGCGCAATACACGATACAATACCATCTTTTCCATGATTGCTCTGAGTGAAAATTAAAATCATTTATACAAAGAGATCCATAACAATTTTATCTTTAGTTGTCCGATGTTCTGCGTATTTGCAGAATTATTCACAGACAGTTATTAATTTACACAAAGTTGTAGAAAATGCATTTGAAAACAAGATTCACTTGTATCAGTTTGAAACACACAAATTGAAAATTGAGTATCCATTGGTGACAATACAATATATTAAGACCTACGTATATCACAGAATTATTTGATATGTGTAACAGGTAGATGACGGGGTCGTTTGTGCGCAGCATTGTATTTCAATAAATAATAAAACGAAAAAAGAAGGTGTTATGTATTTCGCTGTAGTTACTATTTTTATAAACAGTAGATTGGGTTTCAGGAGTTGCTTTCATGCAGTATCTCTCTATATACATACATTTGTTTACTGTATTTCTTACTACATAGCCCCAGAGTCGAAAGTAGTTCCCAATATGCACTGTTAAGTACTTTACTAGTCCTTTTTATCGTACAAAAATAAATTTCACATGCATGTCGAGAAGATTCAAAACGATATGATTCAGTACATTTATTGAGTGTACCTCTCTCAAAGTAGTGGCATTATGTTAGGCTTCTAGTAGAATAGAAAACAGAAAAGGTTGATGAAGTGCGTTATAACAAAGAACCAAATTTTCAATTATTGGTGTCCAAATAAAGCCCGATACACCTACCCGTTGTTTTCCAAAAGTGAAATAAAATAAAATACCTTCGGAACATGGACAAAACATTAAAGCAGGCTACAAAACCAAATTAAAATTGTAAAGTATCGACGAAGCGCAATTTTTGTATTTTAAATCTTCTATTGTAATTTTAGCATATAGTAATTAGGGCTTAGAGGAGGAAATATTTCTAACACTTTATACTCTCCTGGATTTGCAACAAGATCATAGATATAAGCCAACACCAATTGCAGTTTAAATTCTAGAGGCAATATTTTTTTTTAAAAATAAGTAAAAGAAATGGCAAACTATGAAACTCGACAACTTAACTTCGCTGTTATTAATAATGATTCAAAGTAACTAATCATGACAAGATTGAATAGGTCAGAATAAAAATATGATAAAAAAGCAGTGCAGATCAGATACTGGTAAAAACTTTCTTCTCTTCCTCCTCACAGTCCGGCAACAATCAAAAGTAAATCATATATTTAGAAAATAATTTATGTGCAATAAAGATTTTAGTATCAATTCAAGTGTTTTCTATTCTTGTCGATTTTAGCTTATACCGTAAAGATGGATGGATGGATGGATGCGGGTAATTTTGAAATCATTTTCAGGACGAGAACATATTATGATATGAATATATGAATCCTGCTTTGTACTAGACCGACATTTTGAGCCGGATATTTATAGTACTAGCTCACTGAAGCAACAGTCCACAGAAAGACACATTATACTGACTCCGGGCCGACCAGTCTTTGCTCCTACTCCTTAATGCTGTGTGCTTAGGGGAGAAGCAGCAAATACCAATTTTAATGTCTTTGGTTTGACCCAGCCGTGGATCGAACCCACGACCTTCCGCACTATACCGTAAAGTACAAATTCTCTATTCGCATCTTTCGTCCTTATCACAATGGGCAGAACATAAGATAAATAAATAATCAAGCAAGCAAAATTCAAAATAGGTGATAAACAAAATAATTGCAAAGAAATAAAGACAAATAGCAAAAAAATAATAATAACAACAACAGCAAAAACAAAACAATAAAAAAACATTAAGCAAGTCATGTTTCAGACACTCACATCTCTCAAGGGCAAGTTTGACAATAGTTTATCAATGGTTTATCAATCGCGGTTGCAGTTTTTGTATGGAAAATTTTTGAAATTTTTAAATTCACCTGAAAGTAAACTATAACACGTAAAGCATATTTAGCCTTCAATCTTCCGTCGCTAGATTGCAACAAGTATTGATTGTAGAAAAAAAGTAATTTATGTAGCATTTATAACTGCAGGATTGCCAACACAGTGAAGCATTGATACAATATGATGTAAGGAACTTTATATTCTCACAAGGTTAGAACTTTCTGTTTGAAGATGATCACCGGAATATACCGACCCATACAATTCAACTCAAGTATGTTTATCAACACTTTTAATAAGTACTGCTATTATTTGTTTCTTTATTTGCTTACCGGATGACATGGAAGGGAGGGTTTGACAGTGATGAGATGTGAATTGAAAATATGATACATGCAAAATAAGACAATCGGAAACAATCAGTGACTTGTTAGTATAATTTCATTGCTTTTAGACGGCGACAGCTTTTGGCTCAGACCAAGATTCGTATTAGTGTTGCATCGGAGCTGTTTTTATATGCAAGATTTATGACTACAGTTGAATGGAATGCACTTACTTCTTTTCAATATAAATTTCATCGATATTATATCGTACAGTGCAGTGATGATAAAGTTAATAAATTCCATTTGAGATAGTCAAATACATTATAGAAGAAAAGGGATGACACAACAGGGACGTATTTGTTTACCAGACCTGCAATAATAATGATTTGTTTATTCATTCTGAGTACCTTTCATACACTAGTACAATCATGATAGATACTCTGCCACCACGTTAAATACTTTTGTAAGTATGGCTTTTATATCAAATGTAGATCGGGTTATGATTCCTTGAATTTTAAAACTAAAAAAAATATTTTTAAACCAAATACATAACACTAAACTTTCATTACTTGTAGATCGGAGATAAACTTAAACGCTATCCGTTGACGTGATATCCTGGGAAGCGGAAAATTGATTTTTCAAATCTAAGACGTGTCAGTCAAGGTCAAGGTCGTTTTTATGACATCTGAGCTAACTACTCGAGAAGCAAAAACCTCCAGCCTTGGATAGATGATTGGAAATCTTATCACTTCTGAGCTAACCACTAGAGAAGCAAAAAACCTCCAACCTTACATAGCTGGTTGGAAAGCTTTTCACATCTGAGCTTACCACTCGAGAAGTAAAAACCTCCAGTCGTACATAGCTGTTTGAAAACCTTATCACATCTGAGCTAACCACTCGGGAAATAAAAACCTCCAGCTTTACACAGCTGTTCGGAAATCTTATCACTTCTAAGCTAACCACTAGAGAAGCAAAAAACCTCCAGCCTTACATAGATGTTTGGAAACCTCTTCACATCTGAGCTAACCACTCGAGAAGTAAAAACCTCCAGCCTCACGTAACTGTTTGAAAACCTTATCACATCTGAGCTAACCACTCGAAAAGAAAAAAACATCCAGTCGTACATAGTTGTTGGAAACCTTGTTGGTTAGTCGGTGGAAACATCGGACATAATTTTGAAACTAGACACCGTAGGGATGATTGTGGCAAAGTTTGGTTCCAATTTGCCCGATGGTTTCAGAGGATTTTTCAATAAGTTTACGGACGACGGACGACGACTGACACCTAGTGATGGCAATAGCTCACATGGACCTTTGCGACAGGTGAGATAAAAAGTCATCAAACAATCAAAATATATGAAAAAACCGTATTTGAAGAATACACCATTTTAAAATTTTTTCCTATTTGTAATGTATTTGTACTTTATTTCATTCTTCTTTCAACTGATGACATTAAAAGTGGTGAAATTTCGACATTGGACAATTTTACGGAACATCTCGATCCGCAGATAAAAAGATAGTACTGCATCATTTTTCGAAGCATTTTACCAGTGGAAACTTTGATTTCAACGATATAATACTGTGTATTTTTTTTTTACTCAGTGAATACTTCTTGATCAATTCTTTGACCTCTTATTCAGCAGGTTACTTTACAAGATAATTACTGAATGTGATACAACTTTAAATCGATTATTTTTCGTCTCCAAACAGACATCCGGCATCTGATTTCAAAATGACATCGGTATTGTGGCGTCAGGCTCAACACCTCTGCAAAATTTGACGGAAATCGAACAAAGCTTTCGATTATTTTTAATGCTGGATTAAACAATTCTACGGGCTAACTGTTACGCATGACAGATAAAAAACATAATGTAGTCACTGATGACGAAGTTCGCCTCCCCAAGCTTTAATGGAATAAAATGCAAAATTGTAAACAGTTCCACAGAATCTAATGTCTCATGTTACTGGAAATAGAAGGTACTGTCTGGATTTCTTGCCTCACAAGAAAAATGCAAAAGCAATAGAAAGTCAATAGTAAATGCAGGTACAACAACAGCTGGTAAACATTAATGTTGGCGCAACAAAATCAGGTCTATCACATAAAATAGCAGATCAGTAGCAATGTCAACTAAACAATAATAAGTCAATTGCAATGACAGAAGAACAATATTACATCAATATCAAGGTTGATAGCAACATTGGCACACCAACAGCAGATCATTAATGATGTTAGTACACCAACAGCCGGTCAATAGCAATGTTAGCACATAAATAGCAGGTCAGCATTAATGTGAACACGACAACAGAAAGTCAATAGGCACGTTATCATAACAATAGCAGGTCAATAGGAATGTTAGCACAACAATAGCAGGTCAATAGCAAAGTTAGCAAATTATTGCCTGTAATGCCCAATATTTGCGTTGAGGAAAATTCGTACCGTGTAAAATTGTGCCACGGAATTTTAATCTCTAAAGATAAATTTCAATAACTTTGAAATGACACTATAGTCCATATATGTTTGCGAAGTATACAGTAACGTAAACGTTTATTAATTTATTTGCTACCACGAAGATTAAAATGTCGAATACTGTGGCATTATGTACACTGTGTTTAAATTTCACTCCATCCGTTCATACGAGCATGAAATTTTACCTAAAGACGTAAAAGTTATAAATGATCCAATATTTGTTTTAACTGTAACAATAAAATCTGTATGTTTATCTAGAATTTACTATTGCGAATAATTCATCCGCTTTCGTTGGGTAGCTACCAAGACAGAAAGATGCAGTAATCCAGAATGAAATTTTGACGAAAGAAAGTGAAATCGCTTTCCTTAAAGATCATAAAAAAATAAAACACTATACATATGGTCTTAGCCAAGAATATTGAATATTGGCAATTTCTAAGTCAGACTTTCAACTCCGACGATAAGTGTGCAAAAATAGCGTTTACGAAGGTCAAACTCTACTTTTTGTCCAACGGCTAGTTTTCGAGTTCTGACGGAATCACGTATTTTGTAAAGAAAAACAAATTTTGAAACGGAGAAATACACAATAAAACCTATTTTCGTTGTGTTATGATCAGGGATGGGGTCGATTACTTTAAAAAGTAATCGATTAAATTAAAATTAAATTTGCATTTTAAAGTAATTTATTACATTACAATTACACCAAATTTCAAATGTAATTTATTACATTAGATTACTTTTCTTTAAAGTAATCATGATTACTTATGATTACAATCGATTACATTTTACATTGAGATAAGAAAAATGCTATCCTACTGTTTTTGACCTGAAAAACATGCGAAGTTTAGAGGAAATTTGTGTTTTTTTTATATCTTAATACATGTAATAAATAAACATACACAACACTGAAGTGAAGTTTGATACCGAAAGTTTCATTTATTCATTTTTTCATTTCTCATTTAAAAAATACATTCTTTAATAATATTTCAGACTTAAAGGCATAGACCAGTACATATTTTAAATAAACAAAATAATAAATCGATAATAATCAGATGGTGACTAATTAATGGTCAGTCCTATTGTCTGTTTTGACATAATTGAAATGTTTTTACATCTATTATCATTTCTTTCTATTGTATGACAAACAATAGGCCAGCTTGGGTAACAAAAATAATTTGTATTTCAATAAACAAGGAGGTTTTATCAGATAGATTTTCATGTGCATAATTAATCATAGGGTTTTTATGTGTTCAATTAATGGTGTTTTCCCATCTATCCAACAATTAGAACAGATCAAAATCTGTAGACAAATTGATTGAAATTAAGAATAAAAATCTTTGGAGTTCAAGTTTGTGGGATGTCAACTTTTATTAGGGAAATATCTATAGTAGATACCGGTAGGAATTTTAATGTTAGTTTTATATAAGAATAGACATAAAAGAAATACATCCACAATACAACTTTCAAACAAAATTCACCTCAATACTAGTAAGAAGTTAATTAGAATCATTTACAATTAAAATGAACAAGTTGATGAATTCTTTAATTTCATGTAATCGGAAAGTAATCCAAAGAATGTAATCAAAAATTAATCTAAAAGTAATCATGATTACACCAAATTTTTCACTGTAATAGATTAAATTATGATTACTTATAATCAGAAAATGTACGATTACTAATTACATGCGATTACTCGGCAAAATGTAATTGGTTACAGCTGATTATGATTACTGATTACGATTACCCCATGTCTGGTCCTATGTTATTAGGTTCTTGAGATATACAGCTCACAACAAAACTTGGAAAAGCAAAGCCTGTGTCTCACCTTCTCCATCACTCATCACAGGCAAGATAAAACCACATTAGTTACGATGATTAATACAAGTAATTTTACAATGGTAAATATTTAATATGTAAACTTCATGATGATCATAATTTTAAGTTCTGTTGTTTTTTTATCTTAATGTCCTCTTGATCAATTCATTCTGTCTTCTATCTTTGAACAATCTGACACTGTCCTGATTTACAGTCACAGACAAACACTACCTTTCCAATGATGTAATATGACTGGACTAAATCCCTTGCAGATAACAGTCGATTTTTTTTTAAATCATAGCCATTAGATGGCCAGTTCCTCTCTTTTGATGTGTAATAAGTAACCAAACCTTCTCTAATCATACCATAGCATTCCTGCAAAAAAATAAATTCAATTCAATTCAAAGTTTTATTTTAAATCGATATACTATACAAACAAATAACACAAGCT
>JAOXYJ010545664.1:0-14547 GCA_028566555.1 Lithophaga nigra | reverse complement strand
GCGGGTAATTTTTCAACCATATTCAGGACGAGAACATAATATGATATGGATATATGAATCCTGCTTTGTACTAGACCAACACGCTGAGTTGGATTTATATAGCGCTAGCTCCATGAAGAAACAGTCCGAAGGAAGACCTGTCATCCCGTTCGGACACATTATACTGACTCCAAGCCGACCAGTCTTTGGTCATACTCCTTAATGCCGTATGCTATGTGGAGAAGCAGCAAATACAATTTTAATGTCAATGGTTTGACCCGTCCGGAGATCGAAACCTCGACCCTCCACACCCGAGGCGAGCATGCTAACCATTACGCCACCGATCCGGTCTGCAAACACAGATACAACACTTAATACTAAAGCTAGCACAATACGATCACCACAGATATCAGGTGCTCCGGACGGGTAAGCATATTACGAAGTAACATTCTTAAAAAGGTTCCCTTCAGAATTATGTTTGTAGTATTATAATCCACTCTAGCGGAACCTCAGTGTACTACTGAATTAGTCACATGTCCTAATGACTACCGCAATGTCAAGACTGGGGTTGTGAGTTCGAGTCTGGCGGAAGGAAAATGTCCTCCACTCTAACACTAAAATAAATTTTCGTCTGTAAATAAAATGGAGATGGGGAAGAGTAAAATGAAAGTTACAGTATCCGTCAAGGAAAAAAACCTCTGACTATTCATGCATGTCAAATGACGCCCTGGTGACGTTAATTGAAGTCAATACCGAAGTGCGGTTACCTCTGGAAGAGAAATATACGGTGAAGCAGTTAAAAGAATGTGCTTGTAAGTACGGCGTAACAGCGTGTTATCGCAAGGACAATCTGAAAAGGGCGATCCAGGAAAAAATCGAAAAGAAGGTGAAAGATTACAGATCCGCTTTAGATCAAGTACAACAGAAAAGCCTTGAATGGTGTATTCGGAAACATCACCATTTCAGGGCTAGACAATTTCGACCTTCGAAACTTCATTGACGCGAGTAAATCTCTCATCTAGAGAAAATCAGGCAATCCATCAGAGCAAACAAAGGGAGATCAAGATCAACATAGAGCTCAAAGTGTTGTTGACGAAAGTTTAACCCGCTACAGAAAAAGAGAAAGATGAGTTAGCTTACTTCCATTCCCCCATGTTCACCATTACCGATGCGACTGACACTGAGGAGGAGCTAGAAATCATGATTGAAAGGATTCAGGAGAAAATGGCTAACTACATGCGGGAGGGAATTGGATGGATGTTCAATCAAGTTCTGGATTTAATCATTCAAACCAGCAAGTACACAAGTACAAACCTTTAACAGATCATCGTACATTCCTCTTCCCAAGGAACTAATCTCTAAGAAGAAATGTGAAAACGGTGACTATGATGCTTTCAATGGGCAGTCTTATCGGCTACACACTAGACAAGATCGATAAAAAAATCATCTTACCGAGTCAGTCGATATCAGAAGTGGGTTGACGAGTTGAAGTTCGAACTCATTGAATTTCCATCCGCATTACAAGCAATCGACAAGTTTGAAAGGCTGAATCCAAACATTTCCATTAACGTCGTTGGGTATGAAAAGACCGTGTACCCATTGAGAATATCGAAACATCAAGCTGAGAAAGGAATCGATATCTTACTGTTCAACGGGGACGACAAGAAGTACTACTGTTCGATTATTAATCTGTCTCGTCTTCTAACTGCTTAACTATCTGATAATGAACATGAACGGTATTTTTGTCGTAGAATTCGCTCACATCTGAAGAGGTCCTTCAAAAACACACAGAACAAAAAGGCAGTTTAGATTGAAATGCCTGAACCTGATTCCTTTGTTAGCTTAACGAACCAGGGACACTCAATGAGTGTACCGTTCATCGTGTACGCTGACTTTGCATGTTTTACCACTAAAATGGGTACATGTCAATCTGATCCATTAAAGGCTTACACCAAATAATATCAAGTTCATGAGCCGTCAGTATGTACTACCAGTAGTTTACTGCGATGAAGACGTTGCCGCAAAATTCATGAAAAGAATGGAATTGGAAGCGTCAGCAATCGCAGATATTTACAAAAATGTCCAAGTCAGTGAAGATGGCGGATGAGAACAAGAAACTGAGTCGAGTGTGAGTTTTCACATCTGCAGTGAGCCACTAGGGGATGGCAAGGTTCGCCATCATGATCATATTGGAAAATACCGAGGGGCAGCACAATTCGCATGTAATCTCAAATTCAATTACCAAAATATCTTACGATTGAGTTTCATAACTTATGTGGCTATGACGCTCATTTGTTCGTGAAGGAGCTTGGAGTTGCCGAAGGAAAGATCGAGTGCATTCCCAACACGGAAGAGAAGTACATTAGGTGTTCGAAAAAGTTAAATGACATTGAACTGAGCTTTTTAGACTCATAAAGGTTTTTACTCAACTTGTTGGACAACTTATCCAAAAATCTTACCACAACTGCACGATTTGGTGACGAGAGCAGCTTAGTTATCAGAGAGTGATACCACTGCATTGACTGTTTTTAAAAGCTTAATGACACCGAGCTACCTGCGAAATAAGAGTTTTACGCGACACTGTGCAAAGAAAACATCAGTGATAAGGACTACAAACTTGCAAAGCTAGTTAAAAGGAGTTGAAGATCAGATGTTCGACAACCAGAATAGGGTAGATAGCAAGGAGACCTTTATTAAATAAAGTTCGAAGGTACCAAAGAGACAGCCAGAAACCGTAAATTAAAAAGAACTAACATTGTTAAGTTGAACCATTCCTCGCGAATCCCAACGACCGATAAATCTAGAACTGAGAGATCTAAGCAAACACGTGCAACCAAAGACGTAGTAGAATCAGTCGAGAGCCGATTCACGCATTAGAAAGAAAGATCAACTCGTTTCGTCAAGACGAGGGAGTGAAGCCACCACCTCCAACCGAAGATAAGATAGAAGTCGTGGGTTTCTCACGTGATCTCCAAAACCTTTCTGGTCTTGCCTAACGAGACCGGAAAGTTTGCTGAGAAGTTTGCAGCAGGTCGGACTGTTTTATCCACGACTTGAATGCTGCAGAATAGCCTTTCCATTTGACGTATACACCTTCTTCACGCCGTTCCTGGTTCGCCACCGGAAGACCTTTTCGATGCGGTAGTCGTCTTGATCCGTCTTCTGGGGTTCAGGCTCGTAGAAGAATCCATGGATCTCTTCACAATTAAAGTATTGAAACGACAGGTTGGTGGTTGAGTGTTTACTTGTTGAGAGTTGGTGAGATCGGTACAATGATCATAATGGATGTAGTTGAGATTCTTAGCGTCTTGTCGGTATAGGCAGATGAAGTTGGCGTTTTCCCTGATCTAACATAGGTAGAAGCAGTCGACATTGTTGTGTCAGCCTCTGACATAGTAGTCCTCGCACTTGCTCTGTTTGCTCAGCATCAAGTAGTCGAACACCGTGTTGTGTCGAGTTCGCGTGGGTCTGGTACGTCACTACTTTGTTTGAAGAAGAGCGCGTCGATACGTCTAGGTCTCCTCGGCGATGGTAGTGCATCGACAACGTCTAGCAAATGAATAAGGGCAGTTGTACTTCATGGAGAGAAGTTTGCGTATGTCTACTTGCGCAAATCCAATCTCTAACGCACTTTGTAGAAGCTGATAGACGGGTTGATGAAGCGATTTTCCAAAGACGTACAACCGATAGTAGTCCAACCACCCCGATCGAAGAAGGTTATTCATCAACGTTGTCTTCCCACAGTCTAACTTCCAAACGATTAGACTACAATCGACCTCTGTGGAAGGAAAAAGTGATTGTGCCTTTTCAATGTACTTTCGTTGTATGAGATGTCTTCAACTTCCATTTATTTAAATCAGTGGATGATCTACTGTGTGAGATGTAAAAGCAAAACGGAGACGAAGAACTTTCAAAGGACTCTAAACAGCTATGGGGGACGAAGAAGTATCAGTCCATTGCCACTACGGTTGCCAGCTTCGAGAACACATTGATCCATCGGCTACCGGTAGAGATGCATCTGCCAAGACACAACTTCATGGGACATAGTACCAAACTGCATTAGCGTTTGAACGCCGACAGAACACCGAAGTCTTGGTCGATGCTCATCAACAGAGGCGATCAGGCAGCCTATCGTCATGAACGCTGTTCCCCAAAGCTAAGGACACCACCACACGCAACTCTGTCCACCACAACAACTTGCCCGACGAGGTAGATCGCATCGACACCCAACGACGAGAGAAAAGATGGATCGCAGCATCGTCAGACCCCTTATCGATACCAAGATGAGATTTGGGCTAGCTGTCAAGAAAAAAAAGTTCGTTGAAGTTTATACTGAGCATCATTAACGTCTTATCCAGATACGGCTGGTTAGTCAAGAACAAGAAAGGTGCGACGGCTAGAGATGCCTTCCAGACAGTGTTCGAGTCTGTTGATGGACAAAGGAAAGTAACCCAGTTCTACAACAAATAGGTTAAACAACTGCTCCAAAAACACTATTCTACCGAGAACAAAGGGAAGTCGAGTGTCGTCGAACGCTGGAACCGAACCACGAAGGGGAAGATGTTCAAGTACTTTTCAGCCAACTCTACGCGCACGTACATCGACGTCTTGGACGATCTCGTTTGTCAGTACAACACTACCGAACACAAATCCATCAAGATGACTCCTACTGCATCGAGTCGAAAGAAACAAAGTATTTTGGAATCTGTACGGCAACGTACCACCCATGTCTTTACGTTGGCGTCAAGGTCCGCATCACATTTGACGGATACGACGTCTTTGTGGATGGTGTGCGTTTCAAAGGAACACCCGGACTCTGGGAGCTCATTGTTAGGAAGAAATCTAGGACCTTTGAGTTACAAGTGGAACAACATCGTTTACACATACAAACAGGAGAAGCAAGGCGGCGAGGAACGGTCTTTCTACCTTCAGATTTTGACCAGCTGTTTGATGAATCGGATCTTTGCAGAGCATCCTACGAAGCTATGGTTCAAGGATCCATCAGACGATACTGCAGCCGGAAACACGGGGTTCGTTGCCAGGAGAGGTTATGTCATTTCAAAACCAGTCGTCAAATGTGCGTTTGCATTTGCTATCCCGTTGAAGCACATCTTTGGGTTTGCACAGGATTACGACAAGCTAGTGTACGGATTAAAACACGAATTGACCCTTGTTTGAGACACTGACAACGATGCCGTGTTCAGAGATGCTGGTGTCATTGATGTAGCTAAAATCGTGTTGAGTAAAGTCTCTTGTTCGTCCCCCACGTCCTATCTTCTGACGAGACCAAACTAGACATCGGTTGCCGCATAAGACAGTGCGATTCCATAGCCGTTCCGAACAACACGACGTTAAGTTGGCGGTTGACCACTTAAAGTAGTTCCGTTTCAAACCGACAGGAGTAATGATCAGACTGCATTTCTTGCCATCTTCGACCACTGCGATCTACGTCATGCTGAACGCAGATATATATCCCGCTGTCGACTACAACACGTCATTCACTCACAATAGAGGATCCAGAGTGTACAAAGAAGCGGCAGATTTCAAGAGAAAGTTCTTTAACATAAATCATCTCATCAGCAACCACAATATCACCCCCGCTTATTTTTCAGATATGTACCAGCTGTTCGTCTTCGATATCAGTAAACAGAGTGAGAACCTCAGGGATTCAATAGTTGACATCTACCTCAGGGCCGAGTTTGAGCAAAATGTTCCAGCTAACACTCAAGTCTTTCCTCTTGTCATCTCAGAAATGATTTTACAGTTCGAGTCTGATGAATGAAAGATAAGCATAGTATTCTATTCCTTTCAATGGATGATAAATAAATGAATGCGAAAGAATGACGGTAACGAATCGCTGACAATACCAACCCAAAACAAGGGTTCTCTTTCATCGTCTCTGGGCATGATATTCGAATCATCGCCAGAATCAACCCATCCGTTCAACTGAAGAACGACAAATGCTATGAAATGGCCTTAGTCAGCCTGAAAACTTATTATTCTTTTCCCAACATAACGTCATTCTCTACTGACCCGATGAGGGAGCAACCTGATCTACCATTACCTTGAACGCTGGATCTTACAGCATTGAGGGCATCGACAATGAGGTTTAGCGACATCTGCGACTTAACAGACATGAAGCTAACATCATCGTCGACTCCAATATTAGTATGCTGGGAGCAGCTCTCACCTTGACCGAAAATTATCAGGTGGACTTTGATGTCAATCGAATAATGTATACGTTCGATAAAAAGACAGACGGTTATGTGGAGGGTGAGAACATCATGAATATCATCAGCATCAACAGCATTTTGGTCAATAGCGATATTATCAGAGAAAGTTACTTGAACGGATCGCAACAAGCCGCCCTTTATATTTTCTTTCCGAATGTTAAATCGGGTCATAAGATCGTTCAACGCCCACAAAACTTGGTATATTTACCCGTGACGTTAAACACAATCCATCGCATGGAAACTTACCTAACAGATCAAGACGGAAATCTGATCAATCTCAGAGGTGAACATCTAATCATATGCTTTCATCTTAGTGAAGTGTAAATAAATGAGCTATCAAGTGTGTGGTTTGAACTTGAAGCAAAGTCAAGTCAATAAGTTACAACGAGCTGCAAAGAAGGGATGTTCAACCAGCATCTGGTTGTCACAAGAAAACCTGTTGGGGGAACACAAGACATTATTCAAATAGTCCTTTCAAAAACATTGCTGTTTTGGGCATGCTTCTTTGTAATTGAATGATAAAGCGATCACTTCTACCAGTAAAAATGGAAGGGAAAGTTGTAAATGCCTGCTGTAAGGCAATGGAAGTTCATAGATTGTTGAACCTGGTGGTTAAGTTCGCTCCTCTGATGCAATCGGAAATGGCAGTGATCTCTCGTGCTCCAGCAGTGGGGTGGTAGGAGTTACCTGTCGGTATCCTTTTCAAGATCGTTGAGATAAAGAAGTGTCATACCAAATACGGTGCTAATAGCATATTGACTTTGGAGCTATGAAAATTGGTCAACTATTCAACGTTTGGTGCTGTACGTCGGCATACCGCTAGACTCAGGGTTTTAAACGGAAGAGGGAAGACCGTTTCCTAGTGAATAATGGAATAAAATGCGGAGTACGGACTATTTTTGATTTCATTATTTGAAAAGTGAATCGAAATGATTTTGGATTGGCCTCGGTCAATCGAAAATCGTTTCATAGTGAATAATGGAATAAAACGTAGAGTACGGAGTATTTTGATTTCGTTATTTGAAAAGTGAATCGAAATGATTTTGGATTGGCCTCGGTCAATCGAAAATCAAATCAGGTGGTGCAGATGTCACGATCTCGTATTTTCTTTTAAGATGAATGCATGCATAGAGGCGCTCGCCGTATGTATGCATTAACTCTTAACATTTGGTTAAAATGCGTATAACACATTTTACTGATTCGTTTATAAAGCTAGTATATTGTTGATCTTATTGATGAACTGTTTTAATAATTTACTGATCGCTTGTATATACTGCATTTTCATTGAGTAGATGTGGCCTTACGTTTGGCACACAGGAGTTAAATCTCAACATTCGATTAAATTGGCCTTAAAATCACCTGATGGCTATTTAAAAAAACTGCTGACCAAGCGGGTGGACAAACGGTTTATTGATTTAAATACACCTGTTTAAAATCGTCCCGTGCACTAGTCACTTCTACTCAGGTTTCTGGAGAGACAAGATGTAGCTGCCCCACCTTAAAATATTTAGTGTTGAAATTTACCGACTGAAAATGAAATAGTTTTATTTCACTGTTGTCATGGACTTTGAGGTTCAAGCCCACAGCTAGACGTAGCATCTTAGATGTTTGGGTGACATCATCGTGCCATTATGTAGTGTTGTCAACGACATAAATGTACCGGGGTTCAGCGACTATGCGTTGATGACCAGTTCATGCGTTTATATGGTGGATATGATGGTTTTCATGCGTTTATATGGTGGATACGATGGTTTTCATGTGTTTATATGGTGGATATGATGGTTTTCATGCGTTTAAAGTGGTGGACTCCGCAGTAGATTCACAATAGAAGGAAAGTGACTGAACTTTTAGTTTTGTTAAATTTTAAGTGGTAAAAATATTCACGTGGATTCTATAACTATATATTTTTTCCAAAAATCTAAGTAGGACTGGCAAATGATCATTTTATCTATATATATGTAAATATTATGTTATTTTGTTCTTGTTAATTAAATAATTTAAATTGAAGTATTTTATTTAGATATAATAGCCAGATGACGCCATAAATTTAGACTATCCATCTCTTCCGTCTGTGACAATTGGTGTCAGAAGTGGAATATGTCTAAATGCGTCATTTTTGTTTAGGAACTGTAGTAATTAGAGACATTTATGTAAATTTTTCATTATGTTATAATGCAATTTCAGTTTTCAATTGTAGATTGATATTTACATTAGATTTCATACTTTTGATGTATTATTCAGATGTTTGTAATGTCGCTGGAGAGCTGATAGTCTGGGACTTCGAAGTTCATGTTCTGTAGACAGATACTTCTCTCATAGTTTTTGTTTGTGTTGATAACAGATAGAATGTAGGTATAATTTATACTTAAGTAAACACATTATCAAAATTTGAGGTGACTTAAGTGAATAGGGCTAACAGTTTCTTGAAGTGTTGAGTTTGACATCTGTGTGTCAGACGTGGGTAAATTGAAATAGGTGTATTTCAGTGTGACGTCGAACAAGTACAGTAGGAGTGATAACCTAATTAAGCATTGTAGTCACAAGAAACAGTCCTATTAATTTTAAAATAGTCAGGATGGAATCTCTTAGAGAATTAAGAGAATATGGTACTTCACTTGGTTTAGAAGGTGAGGACTTGAGAACATATATTGAAGAGCAGCAGGCTAAACAGCGTGAAGAGAGGCAACTTCTGAGAGAGAAAGAGCGGGAAGAAAGAGAATGGGAGAAAAAAAGTTGGAACACTCTTTGAAAATGAAAGAGCTAGAACATGCACATCAGGTAGAGTTAGTAAAGCAAAGAGCACAAGAAGAGAGCAATGCAAAGGGTAATGTATATCCTACAAAAGTTCCTAAATTACCCCCTTTTGAAGTGGGTCATGATGAAATTGATGGATATTTACGTCGGTACGAAAGGTATGCATTATCACAAAATGGGACAGATCAATTTGGGCCACACATTTAAGTGCACTGTTGAAGGGAAATGCTCTTAACGTTTACTCATTGTTACCATCAGATCAGGCGTTAGATTATGATGTTCTTAAAACTAGTTTGTTAAAAAGATTTGATATGACTGAAGATGGGTTTAAGCAGAAATTTAGGTCCTGTCGTCCAGAATCAGGGGAAACATTTCAACAGTTCTCTGTTCGTTTAGGAGGTTATTTTAGTAGATGGATAGAGATGGCTAAAATTCCTAAGACATATGAAGGTCTTTATGATCTGATGTTAAGAGATCAATTTCTCCATGTCTGTAACAAGGAAGTGACGTTATTTCTTAAAGAAAGAATACCAAGTTCAGTGGAGAATATGGCACAATTGGCTGACCAGTTTAAAGAAGCTAGGCGTGTTAATGTGGTTACTTTAATAAATCAGATACCTAAAGGAGGGTCTCATGTGGCAAAACAAACCAGTGTTAAACGACAAGATGTGCCTAGGGCTTCCGATAAAATTTCCACAAATAAATTTGAAAGGAAATGTTTTAAGTGCAACAAGCCAGGTCATCTTATATCTGATTGCCCTTTGAAAAATAAGGTTGCTAGTATACAAAATAATGATAAAGGTAGGAAGACAAAGTCTGATAATGAGAAAAGAGGTACAGAAGGATATAAAGGGTACAGTCACAATAGTAAGCATATGCAAGTGTGTGGCGCATTTATTATTTCTTCTGATAGTGTACTGAAATTTCAAGCTGGAGGATCAATCATGCCTATGTTATCTACAATGGCTGACTCAAATGTTACTAGTAAAATGCCAATATCAAAGGGTCGTTTAGGTGACAACATTGTTACGGTATTACGTGATACTGGATGTAGTGGTGTAGTTATTAGAAAAGATTTAGTAGATGAACAGTATTTCTTGGATGAATATCAGACTTGTTTGTTAGCAGATGGGTCGAGTGCTAAAGTCGAGATACATACCCCCTTTTACAAAGGTTAATTTGTAGCATGGTGTATGAAGCAGCCAATATATGACGTCATTGTTGGAAATATTGAAGGGCTCCAGGTGCAAATGACCCTGACCCTTCTTATTCAGTTAGTGTTGTTACTCGTCAGCAGGCTAAACAGTTGAGTAAACCTTACCCTAAACTAAAGGTTCCTGATAGAATAAAAGATGTAAGTACAGATGATATTAGACAAGCACAACAATCGGATGTCACTTTGCATAAAATCAGAGAAAAGGTAAGTGAAGGTAAAGTTTACAGTAAACCAAATGGATTAAAGGTAAGCTTTATCCTAAAGAACTGATTATTGTATAGAGAGTTCGAGTCACCAAAAATTGAAAATGGTAAGAAGTATTGTCAGCTTATAGTACCTGAGAATTACAGAAAAGATGTCATGAAACTTGCTCATGAATCTTTGATGGCTGGACATATGGCGACAAGACGGACAGTAACTAGGGTGTTATCACAGTTTTATTGGCAAGGGGTTGAATCAGATGTTAAAAGGTTTTGTAGGTCGTGTGATATATGTCAAAGGACGGTACCTAAAGGTAAACAGATAAGAGCACTGTTAGGTAAAACTCCGGTCATAGATATTCCCTGTCGTAGGGTGGCTGTTGATATTGTCGGTCCTTTACAACCGATTACTGATAAAGGAAATCGCTATATTTAAAATTAGTTGACTACGCAACTAGGTATCCTGAAGCGGTAGCATTACCATCAGTAGAGACAGAGAGGGTAGCTGAAGCGCTGATTGACATGTTCTGTAGGATTGGTGTTCCGAGAGAAATGCTTACAGATATGGGTTCTCAGTTTACTTCTGATTTAATGTCCGAGGTTAGTCGATTGATTTCATTTAAACAATTGACCACCACCCCTATCATCCTATGTGTAATGGTTTAGTTGAGAGGTTCAATGGTACATTAAAGCAGATGTTGAAACGCTTATGTGCGGAACGACCGAGAGACTGGGATAAATATTTAGGACCTGTGTTATTTGCCTATAGGGAAGTACCTCAAGAAAGCATTTGTTTTTCCCCTTTTGAACTTGTATATGGGTGGCCAGTCAGGGGCCCTATGGCAATTCTGAAGGAATTATGGACTAAAGATATAGCTGATCCTGAAGTTAGGTCTAATTATGAGTATGTAATTGACCTGCGTGAAAGGTTAGAGTTTACATGTGAGCTAGTTCGGCAGAATTTACAGAAATCATCTCGTAAGCAAGCTCGAATATATAATAGACAGTCAAGAAACAGAAAGTTGAAGGTAGGACAAAGGTGTTGGTATTTTTACCTACAAAGGCGAATAAATTATTGATGCACTGGAAGGGACCATTTACAATGGTTGAGCGTGTAGGCGATCTTGATTATAGAATAAATATGAATGGTAAGATGAAATTGTTTCATATTAATATGTTGAAATTATATGTTGATCGTTGTGAGAACGCCTCAACAGTTTGTGAAAGTGAACATCAGGTATGTACAGTAGCGGTGTCCGTAATAGACCTTGAGAGTGAACGCGTAATGAAAATCAGTGTGGTGAAGGTGAGTTGTTTGATGTACCAACAGGAAGCGACAGGGAAACGCCCTTTGATGTTCATGTAAATCCAGAGTTGAATGTAGATCAGACAAAAAGGGTAAGGGATTTATTAGACCAATATCCTGATGTTTTATCTGATATTCCAGGTAAAACAAATATACTACAGCATCATATTAAGTTGACAAGTGATGATCCCATCCGTTTAAAACCATATCCTATCCCTACGCTATGGTTGATGTAGTAAACAGTGAAGTTGATAAAATGTTGGAACTTGACATTAAAGAAAGGTCAAATAGTCCTTATTCGGCACCTTTTGTAATTGTAAGAAAGAAGAATCAAAGTAACAGGTTTTGTTTAGATTTTAGAGGTTTGAATAGTATTACAATTTTCGATGCAGAGCCAATGCAAAATATAGACCAGATGTTTTCGAAATTAGCAGGCTGTAGGTTTTATTCCCAATTAGACTTAACAAAGGGATTTTGGCAAATTTCTTTAACAAATTCTGCAAAGCCGAAAACTGATTTTCAGTCTCCAAAAGGACTATTCCAATTCAAAGTGTTACCATTTGGCTTGGTAAATAGCGGTGCTACGTTTTCGAGATTAATGCGGAAAGTTTTAGGTGGTTTAGATAATGTTGACAACTTTGTAGATGATATACTGATTTTTACTGTAACTTTTGAAGAGCATCTACATGTATTAAGACAAGTTTTTGTTAGACTAGCAAATGCCCATTTGACAGCAAAACCATCAAAATGTTTTATAGCGTATAATAGTCTCGAATGCTTAGGTCATGTTGTTGGAAATGATCGACTATCCCCAAATCCAAATAAGGTTGAAGTGATAAAAAAAGCTTCTAGGCCAACAACGAAGAAACAGGTAAGAAGTTTTCTTGGCCTTGTTGATTTTTATAGGAAGTACTTTATTCCCAGATTCTCACATGTTGCTGCTCCACTTAGTAATTTAACCAAGAAGGGGCAACCAAACCAGGTGAGTTGGAATGATGACATGCTTTTGCGTCTCTTAAAAACGCACTTATAAAAGCACCAGTGTTAAAGTTACCAGATTTGTCAAAGGGTTTTATCCTTCAGACTGATGCGTCAGATTCTATTACAGACGGAAGGTGACATTAGAATGCCAATATCATACGCTAGTAGAAAGCTCAAATCAAGCGAACAAAATTATGCAACAATTGAAAAGGAGTGCCTAGCCATAGTATGGGCCATACAAAAATTTCAACGATATCTGTATGGTAAGGAGTTCATTTTAGAAACTGACCATCAACCTTTATCTTATTTGCAAAGGTCAAAGGTCGCAAATTCCCGCTTGATGAGATGGGCATGGTCATTACAACCATATAGGTTCAGGATAGGGGCAATAAAGGGTAAAGAAAATGTCGGTGCAGACTATCTTAGCCGTTTGTGAGATCGTTTTAAAATTTTAGAAAGTGTGGAAACTTTCTCAAAAATGGGGGGGGGGATTATCACGATCTCGTATTTTCTTTTAAGATGAATGTATGCATAGAGGTGCTCGCCGTATGTATGCATAAACTCTTAACATTTGTTTTAAAACGTATATAAAAAAATTTACTGATTCGTTTATAAAGCTAGTATATTGTTGATCTTATTGATGAACTGTTTAAACAATTTACTGATCGCTTGTATATACTGCATTTTCATTGAGTAGATGTGGCCTTACGTTTGGCACACAGGAGATAAATCTCAACATTCGATTATATTGGCCTTAAAATCACCTGATGGCTATTTAAAAAACTGCTGACCAAGCGGGTGGACAAACAGGTTTATTGATTTAAATACACCTGTTTAAAATCGTCCCGTGCACTAGTCACTTCTACTCAGGTTTTTGGAGAGACAAGATGTAGCTGCCCCACCTTAAAATATTTTGGTAGTGTTGAAATTTACCGACTGAAAATGAAATAGTTTTATTTCACTGTTGTCATCACTTAACATGGACTTTGAGGTAAGTTTTATACACATTTTACTGAGATATTTTCTCTGCTTTGCAAAACCTAAAGCTGTCAGTTTTCTTACGATAATGGCATAAATAGTTTGGAATTTTAACGTTTGTTGATGGTATAGCGTAAATATACTTCATTGTAAAGTATTACCGAGTGTTTAATGTAGCAAATATTGAGATTCGATTGCACAATGTTATTTTAACGTGTTTATACGTGCAAAGTCAGACTGCCTTTGTACTTGAACTGACCAATAATATGAATTTCGAACAGTTGAATATGAACATGATGAATTAATTTATTCATATGTTTAGTGCGAATATTGCACGTGAATGTCGTTAACAAATTTGTGCATATTTGAATATGTACGTGTCACGATTTTGCTTTAATGTTCACAAGGTGTCATATGAACGTGTATTTCAGTATTTGTACGCACTGGTAAAACCTTTGCATTGTATTTAACGTAGGTTCCAGCCCATAGCTAGACGTAGCGTCTTAGATGTTTGGGTGACATCAACGTGCCATTATGTAGTGTTGTCAACGACACAAATGTACCGGGGTTCAGTGACTATGCGTTGATGGCCAGTTCATGCGTTTATATGGTGGATATGATAGTTTTCATGTGTTTATATGGTGGATATGATGGTTTTCATGCGTTTAAAGTGGTGGATTCCGCAGTAGATTCACAATAGAATGAAAGTGACTGAACTTTTAGTTTTGTTAAATTTTAAGTGGTAAAAATATTCACGTGGATTCTATAACTATACATTTTTTCCAAAAATCTAAGTAGGACTGGCAAATGATCATTTTATCTATATATATGTAAATATGTTATTTTGTTCTTGTTAATTAAATAATTTAAATTGAAGTATTTTATTTAGATATAATAGCC
>JAOXYJ010544560.1:0-14549 GCA_028566555.1 Lithophaga nigra | reverse complement strand
TACCCAAATTAGGTCACTGTGACCTTGTCAGTGACCTTTGACCTCGGTTATAGTAAAACCTTGTCCTTTTTGTGTCCGGGGCATAACTTTAATGTAGCAACTAGGTTTATCAAACTTGGCATGTGGATGCATCATGGGAAGGTGATGTGTCACATGCCAAAATTCGATCACTGTGACCTTGACTTTAACCTTTGACCTCAATAATAGTAAAAGCTTGTCCAGTTCGTGTCCAGAGCGTAGCTTTTGTACTTAGCACCTAAGTTTATCAAACTTGATATGTGGATGCATCATAGGAAGGCGATGTGTCGCGTACCAAAATTAGGTCACTTTGACCTTCACTTGGACCTTTGACCTTTATGATAGTAAAATCTTGTCCACTTTGTGTCTGGAGCATAACTTTTGTACCGTTGCACGTAGGATTACCAAACTTGGCATATGGATGCATCATGGAAAGGCGATGTATCACATACCAAAATTAGGTCACTGTGACCTTGACTTTGACTTCAATGATAGCAAAACCCTGTCCAGTTTGTGTCCAGAGCTTGACTTTTGTACCCTAGCACCTAGGTTTATTAAAATTGGTATGTGGATGCATCATGGGAAGGTGATGTGTCCCGTACCCAAATTAGGTCACTGTGACCTTGTCAGTGACCTTTGACCTCGGTTATAGTAAAACCTTGTCCTTTTTGTGTCCAGGGCATAACTTTAATGTAGCAACTAGGTTTATCAAACTTGATATGTGGATGCATCATAGGAAGGCGATGTGTCGCGTACCAAAATTAGGTCACTCTGACCTTGACTTTAAACTATGACCTCAATAATAGTAAAAGTTTGTCCAGTTCGTGTCAAGAGCGTAACTTGTACTTAACACCTAAGTTTATCAAACTTGATATGTCGGTACATCATGGGAAGGCGATGTGTTGCGTACCAAAATTAGGTATTTGTGACCTTGACTTCAACCTTTGACCTCTGTGATAGTAAAACCTTGTTCACCATATGTCTGGAGCATAATATTTGTGGATGCATCATGGGAAGATGGTGTGTCGCATACCAAATATAGTCACTGTGACCTTGACTGACCTTTGACCTCCATCCTGTCAGATTTACCAACCAATAACGCTGTGACTGAAGACCAAAATTGCAAAATGGTATATATCAATATGCTGCTGTGCAACTAAAATGCAAATGCGGAGGTATTAGTCTGCCTTTGCCGACAGCTCTAGTTTTGATACCAATTGGAATCCCAGAATTATCACCATCGTGGAACATTGTTTAATATTGGACCCCAAGGCAAGTACACTTGACGATCTTCTTGGAAATGACTATGAATTGGTCAGTTCAGAACCAGGTGAGTGATACAGGCTCGGGTGAGCCTCTAGTTTCTTTATGCTCCTTATAAAATACCTTCAATACTATATCACGATTTGACGTAGTTATTACTGTTTCCCAGGTAAGAAGCATTAAAAAGGACCAACATCCAAAATCCTAATTTTTATACCCCCACTAGGGATAGCAGGGGATATATAGTGATCAGGGTGTCCGTCCTCCCTATTATCTGCAACTCCTGCTAAACTGCTTGATGGATTTCAACCAAACTCAGGAATTTTTTATTACCATTGTGCACCTCCTATTTTGTTTTTGGATATTTTCACTTTTTACTTTTTTTTTGTCATTTTTGAACTTGTTTTAGAAGTTCTATAAGGAAGAGAGGTGGTATCTATTTGTGAGCTTTGGCTCACTGTACTTGTTTATCCTGATTTGACAAACTTTATTTAAAGTAATTGTCTTGATGAATACAGAAGGAAATGGCAGTGAATTTAAAACTTTCTGTCATGAGCGTAGCTGATTGAGGTTAATCCAGAAAAGGATTCATACAGAGTAAATTTGGTACATGTATTTGTGATTTTGAATAAACACCACATTATTTGGACAATAGAACAATTTTGAACCAGACTGAAACAAAATGTCCATTGGTTGTCATTTATCAAAAGCAAGTCCAGCATCTCGGCATAAGTCCAAACAATAGAGAAATAATCAATGCAGTTATTGCTGAAAATGGACATTTCTTTAAATAGCCACAGATACATTGTTATAACCAAAGATCAGCTAAAAGTTGATTACAAGCATGGTATATTTTGTATCATATTTATGTTTATTGTAACTGTAGGACTAAGGCTGACGAAAAATACATATACACTGCTTGTGTCAAGTGAGTGAAACAGGCTCATGTGAGCCTGTAGTTCGCATATTGATGACTTTTGAGGTAAAAATTATGTGGTTGCAGTGGAAACATTGTACATAGTTGTATGGAGACATTCATGAATTAAATGTTTGTTAATACCTGTAAATAAAATCAACTGAATAAAATGTCTTGTTTATGGCATAAAATAAAAATAAAGGTGACTAATGACTCCACTGTTAGAGTGGTAGACAAGATTATTCTTTGTCTGTCTGTTCATCCATACATCCATGTTTTTGAAGCAATTAGGCAGATGTATTATTAAGCATGAAAAAGGGTCCGCACGTAATATCTTTTTGGGAAACTGGTTGATTTAAGCAAGAGTAATGGCCGTTTCCAATGTCTGAAGAAGTCTTTTGTATAGAAGTCTTGTTCAGACAACTAATAATTCATCTTTTATAGGATTTTAGTATGGTTTGGCATTTTTAGCTCACCTGACCCAACGGGTCATGAGAGCTATTGCCACCACTGGGCATCTATATTCTGTCGTCCGTCTGTCGTTAGCTTTTTGCATTTTCGCATTCTAACCAATTCCTCTGAAACCACTGCGCTAAACTTGGTAGGAATGGTTCTTGGGTGGTCCCCTTTCAGAAATGTGATGGCTTCTGTTATTAAAGACAAGAAATTGGGCAAAAAAATTAATAAAAATTCTTCTCCTCTGAAACTTGCCAGTTGTGACCAGACTTTGGTGGAAAGGTCCTTGAGTGGTCCCCTTTTAGAATTGTGTTCGGTAAACCTGGCCTCCATCCAAGATGGGTGCCATCACTCACAGGACATAGTTTTAACATAGAACCCTTCGGGAAATATATTCAAAAATCTCCTCTGAAACCTGCAAGCCAATTTGAAGCAAACATGACATGAATGGTCCCTTGGTGGTCGGCTTTCAGAATTGTGTCCAGTGACCCTGACCTCTTTTCAAGATGGCCGCCATCAGCTGACATAGTTTTGACATAGGACCCTTTGGGAGAAATGTTTAAAAAATTTCTCCTCTTAAACAGTAAACCATTTTAAAGCAGACGTGGGATGTATGGTTTTTGGTGGTCCCCTTTTTGAATTTTGTCCGACGACCCTGGCCAAGATTGCGGACATCAGCGGACATAGCTCTAATCTAGGACCCTGTTGGGGAAATGTGTAAAAATCTTCTCCTCTGAAGCCAGTAAGGCAGTTTAAAGGAACATTGCATTGGTGGTCCCCTTTCAGATTTATGTTCGGTGACCCAGACTTCCATCTAAGATAGCTACCATCAGCAGACATACTTTAACATGGGGAAATGTTAAAAATTGTTCTCTGAAAACAGCAATCGATTTTCAAGCGAACTTGGCATGGATGGTCTTTGGACGGTTAACTTTCAAAATTGTGTCTTGTGATGCCGACCTCCATCCAAGATGGCCGCCGTCAGCGGATATAGTTTAACATAGGACCCTATGGGAAAAATGGTAAAAAAATCCAGCAAGTAACTTTAAAGCAGTTAATTGATAATATCCCAGATACGAAAAACGCTGTGCACACTGTATACACCAGATGTTGAGTACCAGAAGACTCTAGATACTGAAAACACAGTACCCACTGTATACACCAGATAATGTTATTGATGTCTACTTGACCACATTGATAATACACCAGATACAGAAAACACAATGCCTACTGTATACACCAGATGTTGTCATGGATGTGTACCTGAGTAAAATCAGAAGTTACAGACGCAATAAACAAAGGGTACAGCGATTGAAACGTTCAACATTACCATTTGTGTGTATGGGGAATGGTGCAAATTGTTAACGTGTGCGAATGGGGAATGGGTAATCGTTTATTGGTATTCACTAATGAAATAAAACTAATATTTTATTTTTATTTATTTATTATAGTTTCTTCCTTTGTTTTTGCCGTTTATTTGAATAAATTTTAATTTAAACTTGTAAACAAACAAAAATGAGTAATGATGTAAATGGGGAATGGGGAATGGTATATAATGCGTTTATGGGGAATGGTTCCGTGGGGAATGGGGAATCGTGTATGGGAAATGGTGTTATTGGGGAACGGTGTAAATGGTAACGTTGTACGTTTCAATCGCTGTAGTAGATACAGTCAAACATCCGAAAGGCAAGGCTAGCCCGAGAAAAACAAGATGGAACAAGCACAAACACCAAAACAAACAACACAACACTAAGAACTAAAGTTTAGACAATACGAACTCCAATAAAAACCGGGAATTCCACCAGCTGCACGAGAAGGGTAAGCGTGTCCTGCCAGCTACACTCGTTATATTGCCCATTGGTCAAAGCTGGTGACAAGTCAAAACCGGTTGTGGGGAATGTCAATTGTTATGAAAACATCTTTGGTAATTTGGGAAACATATTCCGTAATGGTCAACCAATTCGTGATGCCGACCATAGAATTTACGGAGTGATGACTAAACTAGGTTTGACATAACCCTGAGTGGCTTTTGTGAAAGCAGTTGTCCTGTCTCTATGAAGTCGCTATATTGGACACAAGCTCTAGCGTAGCGTATCCATTCCGAAATGTAGACACCATACGCCGGGTACGCAGATATATTACAACTCAGAAAGGGGAAATTTACTATTGGAAAATCAAAATCATGTTTGTCTTAAAGTTTTGAGTTCAACCGTCCTCCATTGTCAATAAACAAGAATAAATATAAGTAAGAGGCAGGCTCATCTGTATCTCTGATGTCCTTTATTTCCAGCTCAGTTGAGATGTAGATAGTCGATAAATAGACAAGTATTCAATGATAGGACGTCATCGGAATAGCTGAAGCTGAAATTAAATGACTGGGCAAAACGTTTCTCTTTTTTCTTTAACAGCCCCGAATAAAGTCCGCCTCATACCAGTAGAGATATAAATGAGCGAGAATTGGTGTATAATCAGTACCCATTGGAATTGTATAATAGGTACAGATTGATCTTTGAAATATTGAGAAACTTGAGATCTTTTTGTTATAGCGGATATTGCTTAGGTTTGTTGCATTTAAACCCTGGTTAGCAAAAATTTAATTTAAGGAAAGAACGTTTTTCTTGCTTGTTCTCCGTAATGCTAACAGGCTTCAAAAGTCGGTGGTGAGCAATATCTAGGAAGAAAGAAAAAAGTTTGTATTTATATGCATTTGGGTCAGTTACTGGAGTATCTAAACAGATATTATAAAGTAAATGTAGTTCTGAATGAGGAAGAGAATATAGTTTAGTTGGAATATGATGAATGCCAAGCGGTTTGTTCATGTTAGACAGACTGCCATCAATGGAGACGTCATATAATTGAGCCGCTGTATAGTGACAATGTCCACGACTACGTCGCCGGCGAGTACCAGTATTGAAAATATTCATTATATTTAAAGAACTACAACTGGGGCTTGATATTATCATTGCAACCATACAGAATTGCGGACCCATACTCTTTTACCCAGTATTCTTCTCTATGTTGAATGGTGTACTTAAGCTTGGGTTGTTAGTGGGATGGTATATTTTTTTCCAAAATGCGTATTCTCAAAGAAAGGATTGAATGATCCAGCTAATTGAAATGTTTGTAAACAAACTGAGTTTCGTTGTTGTTTATCCCTGATCGGTGGCCACGCATGCGTGAGTTCGGCCGTCCTTTTGTCTCGCTAACATATACTAACCCATAGAGAGTACATTCCAAAACGTAAATTAAAATGGTGGATGAATAATTCAGATCATCGTAGCTCCTGACGCGGTATGATTTTCCTGTTAAATTGCTCTTGCAAAAATGTATCTGTTATTAAGATTCCAGAAGTTTTACAATTTTTAGTTCGCCTCTACGACGTAGAGCGGGACTATTCTACTACCCTTGACGTCCACGTCGGACTCCGCGTTCTCGTCTGCGTTTACTTCCACACTCATGTATAGGGTACTGGTTGATGTAGAGCCAAGAAACTTTGCAAATGGATGCCTCTTGAGGACGCTGAAAGTATCCCACCAAAAGTAGGTCAACCTACATTTCATGCCCCAGTAAACGAGATTTACGTCCGAGTTCAGATAGGAGCAACCATGTAGCTTAGGATCATAATAACAATCTATGATACCAAATTTAGTGCTCAATATGCGCATTTCGACAAACAATGTGTCATCAGTTGTGCTCGAGGACTAAAATATGGAAAATCAAAACAACAGCGAAAAGTTTTTAGAGCAGAAATAAATGCAAAAACGACCAAAAAGTTAAAATAAAAACCAGCTAAGAACAGAACTGTGCATGAGGGAGATACTCCTTAGTTTCATAAATTCAATACATTTTAATATGGTAAATTTAAAATTACAGTATTAATTTCATGCCAGTACCGAAATACTAGCAACTGGGCTGATGGTACCCTCGGGGACCTAGGTGCACCAGCAGTGGTATCCACCCAGTGGTAGCAGTAAAAATCTTTGATCCCAAATTTAGAGCACAGTATGCACTTTCGACAAAAAATGTGTCATCAGTTGTGCTCGAGGCCTCCAAATATGGAAAACCAAAACAACATCGAAAAGGTTGTAGAACAGAAATAAATGCCAATACGACCAAAAAGTTAAAGCCAAAAAACCAGCTAAGGGCAGAGCTATGCATGAGGGAGATACTCCTTAGTTTCATAAATTTTATACATTTTAATATGGTAAACAATCTATGATCCCAAATTTAGAGCACAGTATGCACTTTCGACAAACAATGTCTCATCAGTTGTGCTCGAGGCCTAAAAACATGGGAAACGAAAACAACATCGAAAAGGTTGTAGAACAGAAATAAATGCCAAAACGACCAAAAAGTTAAAGCCAGAAAACCAGATAAAGACAGAGCTATGAATGAGGGAGATACTCCTTGGTTTCATAACATTTTATACATTTAATATGGTAAATTTAAAATTACAGTATCAATTTCATGCCAGTATCAAAATACTAGCAACTGGGCTGATGGTACCCTAGGGGACCTTAGGTGCACCAGCAGTGGTATCTACCCAGTGGTAGTAGTAACAATCTATGACACCAAATTTAGAGCACAACATGCGCATTTCGACAAACAATCTGTCATCAGTTGTGCTTGAGGCCTAAAAATATGGAAAACCAAAACAACATCGAAAAAGTTGTAGAGCAGACATATGCCAAAACGACAAAATAGTTAAAGCCAAAAAACCAGCTAAAGGCAGAGCTATGCATGAGGGAGATACTCCTTAGTTTCATGTTACTTGGTGTGGGGATATATCTTTATTATTCTGTAAGCATCCCACACAAATTACGTCAGTTTGACCTAGTTTTCACTCTTCATTGACTTTGGTTTACTTTTACGTCAGAGTTCAGTTCTCAATAACCATGTGGCCTACTATCATGTAACTTGGTGTGGGGATGTATCTTTGATGTATCTCTGTATGGATCCGACCCAAATTAAGTCAGTTTGACCTAGTTTTAACGCTTTTTTGACTTTTGTTAGGTTTTACGTCCGAGTCCAATTCTATCTAGTAGCCTGTCATATTTAATTGTGATAGAGTCAAAGCAGGGAACGAGGCAAACTTCGTAATCGGTGATTACCCTCCGGTTTATTTTGCAGGTTGATACAGAACAATGTTGTTCGTTGTCATTGTACTGTAAAATATCATGAAATTTAATACTGCATGGCCGAATATGTTGGTATAAATTAACATTTTTATATTGGTATTGATGATCTGAAGATTGAACATAGGAGACTCTATTTTCACTAAAAGTATTGCAAGGGACACCTAACTTGCAAGATGAAATAGTGTCCTTAAATTCATCAAATTCGGACCTTTTTAGACTGGGCGACGTCAGCGCTAGTATACGTTGATAATATCCCAGATACAAAACCCACGGTGCCCAATGCATACACCAGGTGATTTTTACATGAAGAACACATTTATTTAATAATACCCAACATACATAAAAAACAGTGCCCATTGTATACACCAGATGACGTGTACCAGAAGTACACATTGACAATACACAAGATACAGAAAACAGTTCCTACTTTCTACACCAGATGGTGTGTACCAGAACAACACATTGATAATACCCCAGATTAAGAAAACACGGTACATACTGTATACACCAGATGATGTGTACCCGAAGAACAGATTGATAATACACCAGATACAGAAAGCACAGTGCTCACTGTATACACTAGATGATGTGTACTTGAAGAACAAATTGATAATACACCAGATACAGAAAACACAGTGCCCACTGTATACACTAGATGATGTGTACTTGAAGAATAGATTGATAATACACCAGATACAGAAAACACAGTGGCTACTGTATACACTAGATGATGTGTACTTGAAGAACACATTGATAATACACCAGATACAGAAAACACAGTGTTCACTGTATACACTAGATGATGTGTACTTGAAGAACACATTGATAATACACCAGGTACAGAAAACACAGTGCCCACTGTATACACTAGATGATGTGTACTTAAAGAACACATTGATAATACACCAGATACAGAAAACACAGTGTTCACTGTATACACTAGATGATGTGTACTTAAAGAACACATTGATAATACACCAGATACAGATCAATCGCCGAAATATCTACCGGATCTACCAAAATGAAGAATTAATACAACAGTTATTCAGTTCAAGAACAAGTATAATGTTCCCAACAAAGACTTTTGAAATTGTTACCTCTTCCGTTGGTTAATTTAATAACCATGAAGTCGTCTTTATATACCTGTCTAAAAACCTGTAGAATATGCAGATAATTGGCAAACCAGCCACAAAGTTTCAAGTCAGGCTGTGGTCCTTGTAATGTGGCGAGCAAGAAAAGGTTACGATCTAGTATAATCAGTTTATCTTTCAAATATTGTGGGCTTACAAGCAGACGTATATAAAAAATGTAAATCACTAATGTTCAATAACAAAAAGGATAGCATTCTTTTTCTAGAGATACTGTACAGTATGTTATACTGCATGCTGTACGAAATAATTTAGGTGATATTATACTAGCAATTAAATGAACGCAGTGCTTTATCTTAGGGTTAAATGTACATCAAAAGTTTCACACAATTTGATCAAGCAAGCAAAAAGCATGTCGTTTGCATTTCACATTTTCCGTTACAAGGCAGAGATCATATTTTCTCCAATATATTTCGCAATAACTCAATAATCATTTCAGATCTTTGCAATAAACGAAAGTCTTTAAGTAACGGTTGAATTAAAACAGTTATATACCCGTAAAATAAGTAATAAAATATTACATTTAACTGACAGATATTTTAATTACTCTTCCAGATATCGTACCTTGCGTTTTTTATTTTGTTTACATACCTGCTCACAGTAAAATTAGAGACCACCTTTTCTTCTGTTTACGTAACATTTCTCGAAATGGTCAAAAATGATTCTTCGACCTTCATAACGTATTTATTAATTTTGTTATTTATCTTGTACAGAGTACCAATTTAAAAAAGGAAATAATTCATTATTCTCTCCATTTTAGGTGCATGTTTGACTGTTGTAACATTGCAATTCAATCGCACAACATTTTGAAAATAAAATTATGGAAATACCAAAACCCTATCGATTTTCAATGCTTTAAGCTGATTTCTGCTGGACAAAAGCTTAATGAACACTCCATTATTTTTCTCTCTTATTAGTTGAAAGAACTTGCTCTCACGTGATCGTGGTTATACTAGTGGTGTTTGTAGTTTATTCGGTTATTCCGTTGCTTCATACTCAGTGGCATATCCTAATTCTGAATTAGAATGGACTCTGCCGTGGAACATTCTAAGAGTTGGTATCTGGAACCTGTTTGGAGAATTCTTTTTAGAAGATCTCGAAAGTAAATATATTTTCGATAAGTAGATATACATTGTCAGTCGTCAAAAATCACTTATACTTTTCATGTTCATCCACAATTTTATATCATTATAACTTCTGATTTCCACATACAAAAAAGTAAATAAATAAAAAATAAAAGCAAAAAATAACATCTCAACACTTCTACTAAACCAAGTTAGCTGGGGCAGAGATAATTTGAAATGTTCCATCAGCACGTCGAACTTTAATCGGGTTGTATCAAATCCCTGACAATTTCCTGTCATCAGTTTATCCTGTTCAAAAAGTCAATATAAAATGAAAATTCTCCAGCGTTTTGTACCGTTTGTGATACTAAAATGCCACACGCATAAGCAGTTCAAGAAAGAGAAATTAACTATAGGGAAATCAAAGTTATCTTTTTTGTCATAGATCTTAGAATGTGGCAGTCCATTTTTGTCAATGTTTTGGTAATGAGCTAGGTAGCAAGCTGCCCATGTCGTTTCTGTTGTGTCCTTAACTTCAGGTTTACTTGGATAGCTCCGATGTTAGCACCAAATTCAGGATTGTTCAGTCAGAGAGCCAAGTTATGTGTTTGAATGTGAAATTAAAGGACTTGGTAACACATTTGGTTTTATCTTTCAAAAGTTTTTCGATAAATTCTGCTTCATACAAATATGGAAACAGGTCGACAGGTAAGGGAGCACAGTTTGTTCCCATTAGAATGCCGATCGCCTGTCGAACAATGCGTTCACCGTTCAACAATGTGTTATCATTCAGAAAGTCCAGTATCTGTAGAATCTAATTTTTGATGTATTTGCTGTTGGAATCGATGTGGTGTTTGATGTGTTATTCTTCTCTACCTCAAACTAAATATTTAACTCTGTGTGTTCCGTTCTAATGAAAAAGCATTGCATTATCAATACCTTATTCTAGAAAACTATTTGAAGAGAAATCTTCAAACAAATTTTTACTTAATAGTTCTACAGAAAATAACATGAGTTAAAATTGTCTATTAAATGTAAATGTAACACTCACATATTTTGATATACATGTATTATACTGTAATAATTATTGAAATAATTTACGTTGCATAAAACTTTTCGTTGTAGTGGAGGAACCCAATTGTTCATTTAACCAAACAGTCTCAAGAAGCCTTATGCTACCTTGGTGTCCAACACCTGTCAGTAGATACTTTAGTCCTATTTTGCTGGTTCTGTATTTCATGGTTACGTATGTCTTGCTTTTAAATCTCCTGATTGCTGTTTTTTAAGTAAGTATGAAGATATGCTGTAAGCGGGAATGATCAGTAAAATCCCTTCCTTCCCAAAGATACGACCTTGATAATGGACACCTTTCAAATATATTTCGGAAAAATAGTTATTGGTCAATTTATTTTCATTTAACATTTTGGTCTTTGTAAAAATCGTTGTATTGTTTAATTTATGACCCTTTTATTTTGATATCGGAAGTGTAGCAAAGATTTTGATACTTTTATTAAGTATATTATAATATATTTGTGTCATTGCAGTTTTAGACTTATTGTCACCTTTAAAATCAAGCCTCTCATCTATCTTACAGAACGTAACTATTTGTATTTGCTGATGCTGTATTTAACGTACTTGAAGTTTCTCTTTGGTGCCTTCTTTTATTATGTATACACTGGCTTTTTGAACAGTTTACCTCCACTGTTTGTTTCTCGGTTGAGACTTATCCTTCTGATTGCTGAATAACATTGTATCATTTGTGTTTAGGTTTTTGTAAACCTTGTTTATATGGTTACTGAATGGGAAGTGATTGGATTTCCCTAAATTTTTGCATTCAAGTTCATATTTCAATGTTACATCGAAATATAAATAAAAAAACATGGGGTCACCAAGCTGCTTGTTTTCCTGAAATTTTACCCCAACATTTTGAATTTTGGGGCTAGTTTTATAATAATTTTATAGTATAATCTTCAAAATTTCTATCAAATTTAGCAATTTTTGAAGGATATTTATGCCACAGAGTAAACCAAACATGTCCAAAAACTAATGTAATAAAGTGAAAGAAGTTCCGAACAAATTGGTGTATAGAAACGCATATGTCACCATCCTTGTTTTTGAATTACAACGCTTTATATATTGGGATTGCATGCAAATTCCAGCAAAATCTAGGGTTATGACGTCGAAAAATGACGTTGTGATCTAGTGACGTGACGTTCAGTATTGCTTTTTATGAATTTTTTTTAAGTTCATGCAGAAACAATAGAAGAATACCGTTTTGTTTAGCTGTTGTAAGAAAGAGATATTCAGCATTGTACAAGACTATCATTTGATTAATTTCGTTTACTTGTACATGTACAGAATATTTGTTCCTTATAGCTGATTTATGTAATACATGTAATACACAGTAACAGTTGTATTGATGTACACATTATTGATGACAATCTTCCATAAAGTGTAGGAAACAAACAATTTGATACAATGTACATAACCGGGAATTTTCATGTTTGTTGAAAACAATCTTCTGTTTGCTGTTTGTATTATTTCATTAGTATATTAGATTGAACATTTTTGTTCTTTGTGGTACTTTGTCCATACAGCGATGTACGAAATCGCTTGTAAGAATTCCATGCTGCCGCGGATATAAAAAATGAGAACATTTTTTAATGATTTATTGTCCAAATACGTCGAGCTTAGTTCGCATACGCTGAAAATATCAGCTGAAGAAAAGATATTTACTATTTTCTTGAGTTTAGATTAAGAAAAACGAAAAACAAACCAAAATTCTGTAATATTTAGTTATTTAAAAGTCGCACTTTGGGAACCAGGATATTTTAGGCCTCAAAGTCGAACTTCACCACTTAATGACTGAGTCAACAAGACCGCTGTAATAAAATAAGCTTACTGATCGAATTAGCAATTTTTAAAATTAATTCAAAGGACGCAGTTCTCGAAAACCGGCAAATCGAGCTACTGAAGATCTGTGTTTGTCACATGTAATAATAAAATACCCAATTCAAAGATCTGTTGGACGGAACAAAAGCAATTGAAGAATACGAAGGGGCGGACGGACGGTGTAACGTTAAACCACACAAGTGCGTGTATTGGAGTTAAATATTGAATACTCTGAGGGAAAATGCTGGAAATATAAACAGCACATGTATTCTACTTCTAATTTAAAAAAATGAAATGGTATGTGTGGTTGTTGGTTCAAGAGTCAATGCTAGGTTTGCTTCATATCTTTAGACTCATATTTGGAATAATACTGAACATTTACCAACCGTCCCAGTGAAATAAATTTTACAAATATAATTACATGTACATATAGTGTCGAATAATAAAAATTGATTAAAAGATGATATCGAAGTTACATGTCTGTTTACGTTTAAAGTTCAAAAGAAACGATCCAGAAAAAAAGAATTCCACACATTTTCACAGGAGCACTACAGCAGAGAATATACCTGCAGCAGTTTCAAAGGAATGATTCCATAATTGATTCTACATTTAGTAAAGAACACAAATTACGTGCATAAATAAGTTGGAATAATACGTACTTGCTGGGTGAATGTTTCAAACGTTCGTTAACTGCCCTTCTTTTAATTCCTTTTATACTTTTCGCTGTGTTTACAGTTTTTGATTTATTGTCATTTGCATCAGGGAAACGAAGCTAAATTTCTGCCCAGTCATCAATTTATCAAGAATTTTTCCCCATAGTATTTTTGGGGGATACAAGGAACAGAAGGCTATGTTTATAAATTTTTAACTCTGCAATGAATTACGGTACATGCAAAACTAGAAAGTTCTTTGACATGATGCGAAATATATATTTCTTCATGTCTGGTATAGTGAATTTTTTTGTCCTTGGCTGGACAGAATGTTTTCTTATGTTTTCTTTGGTATATTTTGATTTTTTGACGGCCAAGCATGTAATTCCAGTCAACTGCATGTCAAGTTTGACTTTCGCCTGTGTCTTTGGACTTTTGCTTCCTGCTGTATTACAAATGAGCTTGATACAGATATCGATGTAGTTACATAGAAAAGATTTCGAATCATTCCAGAGTAAAATAAAATCGTAAAACATATATAAAGCACTTCACACTAGTAGTAGTAGTAGTAGTAGTATCTTTATTCTCATCACCAATGCAGATAAAAAGGTACAGAGGCGACATTATATATACAATATATACAATATTTACAATACAAAATATTTTGTATTAGTCAGGAGGAGACATGTAATAGTGGGCATTAGTAGAGCAGACTAGCAGTATCGTTCAACAATTTATTATGTAGCTTAATAATAAACCCTGCAAGTACATAAATAAAGACAACATAAATTACATGTACAAACACAGACATCACAGACAAATACATATGGTTCAGTAAAACATAACAATACACTAGAATTACGAAGACATACATATAACAGATATACATGTAGTGTGTTTATGTGTTCTGTACTTAGAAAATGCAAGAAAGTTGGCAATCAGAAAATTATCAGTATTTAAACACTGATGGAAACTGACCAAGCTGTATTAATGTAAAAATACAC
>JAOXYJ010543454.1:0-14549 GCA_028566555.1 Lithophaga nigra | reverse complement strand
TCATGCACATTCCTGCCAAGTTTGGTTCCATTTGGCTTAGTGGTTTCTGAGGAGAAGATTGAAATGTGAAAAGCTAATGATGGACGGACGGACGCCCGACGCCCGATGACACAGACACAAAGTGATGGCAACAGCTCACATGACCCGTCAGGTCAGGTGAGCTAATAAAATCTGAACTACATCTACATAAGCCAACGATTCTAAAAATGAACATGAAAATTTTGAACCCACGAATTTACCATGATTGGATCTAAATTATGAGAATTAATAAATGTTAACAAACATTCGTAATTCTGCTGTTTTAAAGGACAGTAGATATCTGCCTTTTGTTAAATGACTGGGAATAACATTATTAAAACAAATCAGCGATGTTGCAGTCAACACTTGACATTTTCTAGTGACAAAATTAACACCTTATAATTTCATAATTTATTGTCAGCTTATTTTTAAAACACCTTATAATTTCATAATTTATTGTCAGCTTATTTTCAATGTTTAAAATAAATTGTTGTTGATATACGGATAGCTCTCCTTTTTAATCTGCATAATCTGGTAGTATCTGAGGCCATCCACTATGCAGGTCTACATCCTTGTTCTCCTGAATTTCCGGTTCCCTTTTACAAACCCTCTTCAAACCGAACATCTGTATAAACTAAACAAAACTTACAGTCCCAAGGGTGTTCGGTTTAGACAGGTTTCACTGTATGACAGACAACGACGGACACATAGTGATGGCAATAGCTCACATGGCCCTTTGGGTCAGGTGAGCTTATAAAACTTGTCATGGGAACTCCTCTTTCAATTTTGTTTTCATGGGTTTTATCTTCATGAAGTAGATATAGATGTGCAATAAGGTCTTGTATTTTTTGATTTGTTAATTGAGAGCCTTTTAATGATCCAAAAAGGGACTTCTGTTGAAATAAAGCATGTGAAGAGAACTGCTTTTTCAATTTGGATTTCAGGGCTTTATTGTTACTTGCCACCTGTAGATGAACAACAAGATCTTTGATTTTTGGTTCATAGGTTTGTAGTTAATTATGGGGTCAAAAAGGGAGTTGTTGAAATAAAACTTCGTCATGGGAACTCCTCTTTCAGTTTTGATTTCATGGCTTTTAATCCTATATGGTATTGATACATGTAGCTGTAATTTCTTGACAGATGCCATTACTATGTATATACTGAGATATATCACAACCTTACTTTACTACTGTTTAGCATCTTTGAATTTTGGCCTGTTTGGGCAACTATTTCTGAAATGGGAGGGCCAAGGCTCAAAAAATTGATTAAAAATTATTGTGTCGCCTGCGTTTTGTGGCAAATTTTTCCATGTCCAATATATTCCAAGTTGCGTCAAACAGGAAGTGGACATGCGACAGAATCGAAACTGCATTACACGATACAGTTCTCCATACTGATGCTCTGTGCCAAATATCAGGAAGGTGGCCTGTGTGGTTCCTGAGAAAATTGTGACAGAAATTATTTTGTGACGCCGACAACGCCAGACGACGACGACGACGCAAGACGACGACAACGCAAGACGACGGATAGTGATCCCTATATGTCGCCTCTGCAAACGCAGGCGACACAAAAATAAATAATTTATGGTCTGGACAAGCTTACATTACAAAAAAATAGATAATTTGACCTTGAGGTCAATAGTAAAGGTCATATATACGTCATGATGGTACGCGACACATCATCCTATGGTGATATACCCACATGACAGATATCATAATCCTATGTGAAAAGATAATAAAAAGTTCTGGCCCAGACAAGCTTACTTGCCAAAAAACCACAATAATTTGAACCTTCAGGTCAAAGGGCAAGGTCATATGTGGGTCATGATGGTACGCGACACATCATCTTATGGGTATATACCCACTTGCCAAATATCATAAACCTATGTGAAAAGATAACTAGAGGTTCATCTGATTTCACCTAGATAGGCAAATATATTTCTGACAAGATTATTAAAATTTGACAGAGGATCATCTAGAAACATTGTAACAATATAACAGTTCTATTGACCATGTGGTTTCTGACAGGAAGATTGTTGAAATTTCAGCCAATCAGAACATGATTCGTCCTGGCGGGCATGTTAAATTTCTAACTGGCACCAAAAGTATAAATATTCTGGAGAACCATCCAATATGCATTCCTAGCTACAAAGTCTGCTTCCATTCTCTAATGTGGTTTCAGACAAAAAGACTTTTTTGACATTTCCCTTTGAAGTCTATGTTAACTTCCGATCGGAACGAAAAGTATAAACTTGATAGAGGACCATCTACAAAGCATGGTGACAACATGACAGTTCTATCGACCATATGGTTTCTGCCAAGAAGATTGTTGAAATTTTAGCCAATCAGAACACATTATTCATCCTGGCAACCATGTTGAATTTCCGTTCAGCACCAAAAGTGCAATGTTTGTTGAAGACCATCCTATGAACATTCATGTCAAGTTTGCTTTCATTTTCTAAAGTGGTTTCAGACAAAAAGACTTTTTTGATATTTCCCATTGAATCCCATGTTAACTTTGTCTCGTGGTGGTGGCCATCTTGGATTTCCGATCCGCACCAAAAGTATAAATTTGATAGAGGACAATGTAAGAAACATTGTGACAACATAACAGTTCTATCTACCATGTGGTTTCTGATAAAGAGATTGTTGAAATTTCAGCCAATCAGAACGCATTACTAGCCCTGGTAGCCATCCTGAATTTCCGATCGCCACCAAAAGTATTAACTTTGTACAGGGCCATCCATTAAACATTCCTCCCAAGTTTGCTTCCATTCTCTAATGTGGTTTCAGACAAAAAAAACTTTTTGACATTTCCCATTGAACCCTATGTTAACTTTGTCTCGCAGTGGCGGCCATCTTGGATTTCAGATCGGCACCAAAAATATGAACTTGATAGAGAGCAATGTAGCAAATATTGTGACAACATAACAGTTCTGTTGGCCTTGTGGTTTCTGACAAGAAAATTGTTGAAATTTCGGCCTATCATAAAATCACCAAAAGTATAAACTTTGTAGAGGACCATCCAATGAACATTCCTGCCAAGTTTGTTTCCATTCTCTAATGTGGTTTCAGACAAAAAGACTTTTTTGACATTTCCCATTGAATCCTATATGAACTTTGTCCCGTGGTGGTGGTCATCTTGGATTTCCAATCGGCACCAAAAGTATAATCTTAATAGGGGACAATGTAAGGAACATTGTGAAAACATAACAGTTCTATTGACTTTGCGGTTTCCGACAAGAAGATGTTGAAATTTCAGCCAATCAAGACACATTATTCATCCTGGCGGCCATGTTGAATTTCCGATCGGCACCAAAAGTATAAACTTTGTAGAGGACCATCCAATAAACATTTCTGCCAAGTCTGCTTCCATTCCCTAATGTGGTTTCAGACAAAGACTTTTTTCGACATTTCCCATTGAATCCTATGTTAAATTTGTCCTGAGGTGGTGGCCATCTTGAATTTCCGATCAGCACCAAAAGTATAAATTTAATAGAGGACAATGTAAGAAACAGTGTGACAACATAACAGTTCTATCTACCATGTGGTTTCTGACAAGAAGATTGTTGAAATTTTAGCCAATCAGAACACATTATTAGCCCTGGCGGCCATGTTGAATTTTCGGTCGGCACCAAAAGTACAAATTTTGTAGAGGACCATCCAATGAACATTCCTGCTAAGTTTGCTTACAATCCATCAAATAGTTTCAGAGGAGAAGATTGAAATGTGAAAAGCTAACGACGGACGAACGACGATGGACGCCAAGTGATGGCAATAGCTCACATGACCCTTTGGGTCAGGTAAACTAAAAAAGTTCTGGCCTGGACAAGCTTACTTGCCAATTAAAAAAATTGACCTTCAGGTCAAAGGTCAAGGTCATATGTGGGTCATGACGGTACGCAACACATCGTCTTATGGTGATATACCCATATGCCAAATAACATAAGCCTATGTGAAAAGATAAAAGTTTTGGCCTGGAAGCAGCTGAAAAACCAATAATCTGACCTTCAGGTCAAAGGTCAAGGTCATATGTGGGGCATGATGGTACATGACACATCGTCTTATGGTGATATACCCACATGCCAAATATCATAAGCTTATGTGAATAGATAAAAAAGTCCTGGTCTGGAAAAAAAAACCAATACTTTGACCTTCAGGTCAAAGGTCAAGGTCATATGTGGGGCATGATGGTACACAACACATCGTGTTATGGTGATATACCCACTTGCCAAATATCATAAGCCTATGTGAAAAGATAAACTAGAGGCTAATCTGAGTGAGCCTGTATTGCTTACCTGGTAAGGTTTGTATTTGATTTGACTCCATGGTTCTAGAAAGATTTCCATATTTTCAATATTTACTAATGACTGCCATCTTGGATGTCAGGCGTCATTGGACACAAATCTAAAAGGGGATCACCCGAGGACCATTTCACCAAAGTTTGATTCATTACTGGGGAGTAGCTTCAGAAGAGTTGATTTTTAGTGGATAGTCAAACTATGCTTAATTTGCACATTCATCAAAGACTGGCAAAATGGAAAAATTCTCACAAAAAGCCATAATACATGTTTAACAACATGTACACTTTTACCATGCATCTATATTTCAGATTTGATCTCATTTTGTGGACAAACTAAGCCATATTAGCCACTTCTATTTTTAGTAACCGCAACCATCTTACATGTTCGGACCATCCGAGGACCATTCCTGTCAGTTTGGTTTAAATTGGGTTCAAGGTTTCAGAGGAAAAGATCTTTATCTATTTTGAAGGCCATCTTGGATGGAGGTCAGGGTCAACAGACACAATTTTGAAAAGAAACCACCCAAAGACCATTCCTGTCATGTTTGGTTTAAATTGGCTTCATGGATTCAGAGAAGATTTTTATACATTTTTCCCAAAGGGTCCTATGTGAAATAAAGTCCAAAGGTGGCCGCCATCTTGGATGGGGTTCGGGGTCACCAAGCACAATTCTGAAAAGGGACCACCCAAGGACCATTTCTGTCATGTTTGGCTTAAATTGTCTCAAGAGTTTCTGAGGACAAGATTTTTTTAATATTTTTCCCATAGGGTCCTTTGTTAAACTATGTCTCACGGTGGCCGCCATTTTGGATTGAGGTCGGGGTCACCGGACACACTTTTGAAAAGGGACCACTCAAGGACCATTCCTGTGATGTTTGGTTTACATTGGCTTGACAGTTTCAGAGGAGAAGTTTTTTCGTATTTTTCCAACAAGGTCCTATGTTAAACTATGTCCCACGGTGGCAGCTATCTTGAATTGAGGTCTGCGTCATCGGACACATTTGAAAAGGGACCACCCAAGGACCATTCCTGTCATGTTTGGTTTAAATCGGCCCCACAGTTTCAGAGGAGAAGACTTTTTTTTTATATTTTTCAAATAGGGTCCTTTAAACTATGTCTCACGGTGGCGGCCATCTTGGATTGAGGTCAGGTTCTTTGACACAACTTTGAAAAGGGACCATCGAAGGACCATTCCTGCCATGTTTGGTTTACACTGGCTTGACAGTTTCAGAGAAGAAGATTTTTTTATATTTTTTCCCATAGGGTCCTATGTTAAACTATGTCCTACGGTGACGGCCATCTTGGATTGAGGTCGGGGTTACCGGACACAATTTTGAAAAGGGACCACCCAAGGACCATCCCTGCAAAGTTTGGTTCCAATTGGCCCAGTGGCTTCAGAGGAGAAGATTGCAATGTGAATAGCTAACGCCGGACGGACGACTGACGACAGACGACGGACGACGACGACGAACGCCAAGTGATGGCAATAGCTCACATGCGAGCTAAAACAGTTCTGGTCCGAACACGACTCTTTTAGGAGCGTGACGACGACGACGACGACGGATAGTGATCCCTATATGTCGCCCTACTAAGTAGCAGGCGACATAACAATATATCTTCAGTTTTGTAGTAAAATGTAAAATCTTCGTCACAACAGTTTATGTGAGTATAGTCACAATCTTTGTAAACTAATTTATGTAGATATAATATAAGTTTTGCTTGACTGAAAAACAAATATGCAAATATTATTTCATCTTATCAAAAAATTAATGAAGACTTTCTTTAGAAGACTTAATTAATCAAGCATTACAAAAGCCTGTCATTATTCTTTTTTATCTTCAGGAAATGATTGTTAATACTGATTTTTATCCATTTTCAAAGTGACAAAGTGTCACTTAACGCAGGTTTGATACGGCATTTGGGACAGAAAATCATGGTCATATGTCAGGTAAGACAGGTGGTCTTTATATAGAGGTCATTTATATAGTAAATTTCACTGGGAGGAATACTGTTAGTCACAGAAGACAGGAGGTCTTTATATAAAGGTGGTCACTAAGACAGGTTTAACTCTTATTACAATTAAACCTGTCTACACCAGACCCTGAATAATAAGGAAAACTGTTGAACCTCAATTACAGTCTAGTGGTACTAAAATTCTTTATCTTTTTAATTTGCATAATCTGATCTAATCTGAACTGCACTTGTCTGTTCAGAACAAAAAGTGGTGTTCAGTTTAGACAGGTTTCAATGTAGAATTTTATTTTGAGGAAAACCAAGTAAAGAAATTGTGAGACAAGAAGTTTCTTTTGGACACAAAAACAGATGTTTCACAGTGATGTGACTTAAACTGTGGGAGGAGTTGCAGTCATAATCTTATACTGTAATGTGCCTTATTTTCAAAGTATCAAAGGGCAATAATGACTAAATGAAAAATATTTCGATCAAACTGTCAAAACGATACGCGAATCTCCATACAGTGATAAACAAGCATTCAAAGTTTCACAATGATCCGACTTAAACTGTAGGAGGAGTTGTGGTCACCAGCTTATGCTGTATTGTGTCTTATTTTCAAAGTAACAAAGAGCAATAACTCCATGAAAAATAATCCAATCAAACTGCCAAAACGATATGTGAATCTCCATATGGTGATAAAAAAGCATGCAAAGTTTCACAATGACCCAACTTGAACTGTAGCAGGAGTTGCGGTAACAAGCTTATACTGTAATGCGCCTTATTTTCAAAGTAACAAAGGGCAATAACTCCATGAAAAATATTCTGATCAAACTTCCATAGTGATATGTGAATCTCCATATGGTGATACAGTGATGGGCAGTCGGTAAAAAATCACAATTGATTATTGGTTTATAATCGGTAACACTGAACTGATCGACTATTGATTACACAATTTGTTTATGAAAAAAGTTACAAAAATTAATTTTGTCCTCCACTTGATTTATATGGTTTAATAAAATTGAGAATTAAATATGGGGAAATGGAAAACTAAACCAAGTAAGAACTAAATTTCACTAAAATGGGTGTACACCATACTAAACTCTAATTCAAAAGAAGACTTAGTCCATTTTCTTTTTTCCGATTAATCAATTACGGAAATTTAACAACCATTATCGTAATCGATTACCCTAAACTGATCCACTTTCAACTAGAGTCAATCACTGCCCCAACACTAATAAACAAGCATGCAAAGTTTCACAATGATACAACTTAAAACTGTAGTAGTTGTTGCGGTCACAAGCTTATACTGTACTTTGTCTTATTGTCAAAGTAACAAAGGGCAATAACTCCTTGACAATATTAAGATCAAATTGCCAAAATGATATGCGAATCTCCATATGGTTATAAACAAACATGCAAAGTTTCACAGTGATCCAACTTAAACTGTAGGAGGGGTTGCAGTCACAAGGTTCTGTGACGTACGACAGTGACAGACAGGCACAAAAACAAATTGTCTCCCATCCTTCGGGGTCATATCTTCAGAGCAGGATACTGGCAAGATTGTTAAAGAATAATAAATATCAAGGAATGAAGTTTATTACGAAAATATGTAATTCGAATGTCTAATTATGAGGTAATGAATGTACAGTGTATGACAAAAACAAGTCTCTTTCTGTGTTAATTGTTTTTATATTATTTTCATTTTGTGCTGCTTATATATATTGGTCAGGTGTCTTTAAGCAATATATTTGCAACTTAGTTAAACCAGATGCTCATGGGATCCTGTGTTGCTCACCTGGTTCCCAGTTAGACAGCTGAAAGGATTTGGTTGCCATGAGCCCCACACAAGAATTTGAGTTCTTCCATTTCTCCTTTAGAGAGTTATTGTCCTTTGGTAAAAAATGGAAGTAGCCACTTATAAAATTTATTGGTCAGTAACCATAAGAATTGAAGTACATTTTTGTCAAAATCATGAAAAATTTGTAATGTGTATGTGTCAACAATGTTCACAATTAAGATCATTACGATATAATACAACCCTATGTCTGAAAAAAAAGTTTGTGACCTCCCTCTGCTCTGATTAAAAAAAAAAATCAAGGGACATAACTCCAAGATGGTATAAGGTACACAGGTTACATTTAAATATGTGAAGCAACACATTGTGATGTATTTATATACCATTTTTAAGATCTCTATATAATATAATTTCCAAGAAATGAATTTTTTTACCTCAAATTTAAGCAATATTCATATTTCAAGGGGCATAACTGTGAAATACCTATAAGTACTGAGCCCAATTGCATGTATGTAGTAGACTGACTCTTTAGGTATGTGTATCATGAACTTTGGACCTCAACACCTTGTAGTTACAGAGTAAATAATCATTAAAATTTCCTACCATCATTTTGGTGCATTTTTCATCAATTTTCAAAGTTCAAGGGGCATAACTCCAGACTGCTTTGAATGTCTGGACCTGAAATTTTCAAAGTTCAAGGGGCATAACTCCAGACTGCTTTGAATGTCTGGACCTGAATTCGAAAAAGTCTTAGCTTGACTACTTTGAGAGTTACATACCACACATCAGACTTCAACTCCTAGCTACCGAGTAATAAATTTTTAGAGTTGATTACCCCCATTTTTTAACAAAGGCCAATAACTCTATAATCAAGAAGTGGAAAACTCAGTTTTTTGTGTGGACTCATGGCAATGAAATGTCATTTGCACACAAACATAAAAGTTGGTTCGATAATTCGTTGCAGATTTAATTATTCCTCCGAATAACTACTGATGCATAGATAAACAACTATATCCTCTACTTTTATAAAGTCGGGGGATAAAAACTAAGTTCAGTTCTCTGTCAAGATGTGAAAAATTCTAATTTTTTGTGCCAAATTTTTATATGGATGTTGATCATAATGGAGATTCTATGCAAGTTTTATAAAAATCTATACAGATTTGATAAAGTTATCCAAGGTTAAAAAACGTGAACATGAGGGTTGACCAAAATGTCGTTGAAGCCGACAACAAAACTTATGATCATTTCTCACCTTCTTTGCATAATTGTCATAATGCTCAAAAGAATAAATTTTTCATCAAAATCTGTAAGTAATATTCCTGCAAAATAAGAGTGCCACTGACCACATTATTTCTGAAAATACTTTTGAAATGTCAGCCTGACAGAGCATAATTGGCCATGGCGGTCATATGTTTTATATGCAAAATACACACACACACACACACACACACACACACACACAACCCAAAACAATAAAGAAACAAAAAACAAACACTTTGTACAGGATCAACCAAAGCACAATTCTGCCAAATTTGGCGAGATTTGGCTCAGTATTTTCAGAATAGAAGATTGAAATGTGAAAAGCTAACAAGGATAATGCATGTTGGATGTCAGAAGCCAAGTGATGACAATACCTCGCAAGACCCTTTGGGCCAGGTGAGCTAGAAGACAGAAAGAGACTTGTAACAAAAGTATAAAGATGATTATGGTTATGTCATATAAATGCAAGAAAAATAACATTTAAAAAAAACTAGCAGGTGTAAATAAATGAAGTAAAAATTTATGAATAAGTTATCATAAATATCTCTGCTTAACCTATATCTGTTTTAAAAAACAGCAGTATTATACAGTCATAACATACCTTCAACAGAAAATTCCTAATAAGTTTCAATATAATGAGGATGACTGTGGAATCCATCAATATTTACTTGTGGGTAAATATTTTCCGTACTTTACATTCTGAACTTCTTTAAGACAATACTGACAACTGAGGCAATATTTTTTCTGTTATTTTGTCCTCATTTTCATTTGATAGCAGATTTTCTTGAAGTACTTACATAAATTATGAACAGAAAAATTTTATAGCTAACACAACTACAAGAGTTTACATGATGTAAGCTGACAGATATCGTATGCTGCAAGTATATCTACTTGATAAATGAACCAAAATAAGCAACTAAATAAATGAAGTATGTGCTGATTTTCTTGTGTGATATCATATGCTGCATGTAGATAGATATCTACCTGATAAATAAACCAAAATTAGCAATTAAGTAAATGAAGTATGTGCTGATTTTCTTAAAGAGGTCCTGGTTCTCTTCAACGGGATCCTGTTTTAGTTTCTAGTTTCAGTTAAAAACATAAGTGTAATCATGACTTTTCCTGGCTATAGTCTTTCAAAAGACTTTGCACAAAAATGAAATGCTAATATAAAACTGTATCCATACATATTTCTCATGAGTATGTGAACCTGAAGTCAAGGTCACCTAAATTCAGCTGGATATTGTGCTCACACTCATACCTATTTACAAATGAAACTTCATGACTATATCACATACACTCATTGAAAAAAAAATAAAACAAAAGTTATACTCAAGAAATATCTTACAACAAATGACCTTAAGCGTGAGGTCATCTAAATTTAGCTGGATGCTGTGTGCATCACTATCATCATCACATATCTACATACAAAATTTCTTTATATCACATAAACCATATCAAAATATTTTTCTTAAACATGGTTGACCTTGAGGTCAAGATCATCCCTACTTAGATGGATGTTGTTATGCATCAATACCATACAGAGTTTCATGACTATATTCTTTGAAAAAAATGAAAATCTTTGACATAAAATTGTCCCCCAAATTTTTTTCTGAAGAATGAGTGACCTTGAGGTCAAGGTCAGCTATCTTTAGCTGGATATTGTTCACATTAAAACCATACAAAGTTTCAATATAATATTCTTTCAACAAGAATGAAACTTTGACATAAAATTCTTCCCAAATATACTTCTAAAGAGCATATGACCTTGAGGTCAAGGTACTCTAAATTTAGCTGTATGTTATGCAGATCAATCCCAGCATGACAATATTCTTTGAACAAAATGAAACTCTTGAGATAAAACTGTACCCATATATTTCCTAAGTATGTGACCGTGGTCAAGGTTATCTAAATTTAACTAGATCTTGTGTGCATCATTAAGGCCACAATAAATTAATTATTAGATTTTCATTCCCACTCCTATTTTTTCAATGCCACTTTTTTTTTATTCATGATTTTGAATATTTTTCTTCATTTTTTAAGGCATTTTTCAATAAAAAAGACAAAAAATAAAAAATAAAATTCACCTGCCCGCCCCTATTTAAGGAAAAATTTGGATGAAAATCTAATAATTAATTTATTGAGGTCTAACATATACCTCCATATGAAGTTTCATTACAATATTCTTTCAACAAAATGAAACTTTGTCACACAATTTCACCAAATTTATTTCTTAAGGTGTATGACCTTGAGGTCAAGGTAATCTAAATTTAGCTGGAAGTTGTGCGCATCATTAACGTCTACCTCCATTTGAGGTTTCATTAATTAATATGTACAATTCAGTCTATGAGAACTGTATCTCACACCAATGAACCAGGATATTAAAAGATATTTGACAATTTATATTCACTTAATAGAAGGTCTACACATATATGTCAAATTTTGTTATATAAACTGAGAATAACAAAAATCAAACAATTCTATAACAGAGTGGATATTTGGTTTAAACACAAAAAATCCCAATCTGATCATTTTCAAATTAATATCACACAAGAAAATCAGAACTACCATACAAGAAACATTCTGTGAATCAATAATGTTGCCTACTTTGTGTATATCAAGTGTCAATTAAATGAAACGTGGATAGATCACAGACATCAATTGGTTAAAAAAAACAACATACTTTTACTTTGTATGTTTCAATACACTAGTACATATGTTTAAACCACGAGTATGATTTTATAATCCATAGATCTAAATTTCATCTTGTAATTTATTTGATTTGATAAGATATTCTCCAAATTACCATTATGCTGTGTAAGATTTGATTAATCATATGTACTATACACCATGACCTTTAGATCACAAGTTTAGGCCACAATAAATTAATTCTGAGATTTTCATCTCCAACCACCCCTAATTTTTCAATTCAATTTTCTTTTTCAATTTTTTATTTTTAAGAAGATGTGCCTATTTTTCTTCATTTTTATGGCATTTTCCACCAAAATAGACAAAAAATAAAAATATGAATTCCCCCGCCCACCCCTATTTCAGGAAGAAGTTGGATGAAGATCTAATAAATTAATTTATTTTGGCCTTAGCTGAGATGTTTTTGTTTCTCTGTTTTCATTTGTCCTTTTTATCAAGCCAATCGAGGTCCAGATATCAAGTATTCTGAATTCATATCAAAGATTAAAAGCATATTTGAAGAAAACCACAGAAACCAATTATACAACAAAAGTACATATCACATCCAGTCAGTGACCTGTCACATAATAAAGCAAGCTGAATAAACCAAGATTGATGATTATAAAACGGATGTGTAGTTTTATTACTCGATATCATAAACCTCTAATGAGTTATAATTACTGGCTACACAAGATCAATTCAAGGTTTAAAATACACACTGGAATTTACTGTCAACAGAAATCAAGTATTTCCATTTTTGACTGGAACATGCCTTGAAACACAGGATACAAAAGTTGTGTATCACACGGTCTATTCTATTGCTTTATTAAATGACAAGTTCTCAGTAAAGTTAATGTCAGTCATAATCGACTTGATGATAAATAAATTGCATTAAAATACACACAAAATAAATTTAAAATAATCAAATTCTGTAAAATACTGAAAAAGCTAGCACGTAAAGATGAGGTAAAAAGTCTATATATACAAAATATGTTAGTGTAAATCAAATCACGTAGTAAAAAGTCTATATATACAAAATATGATCATGTAAATCAAATCATGCATCTATTCCATTTTTATATAATCAATGAAAAACACACACTAAAGAGACCATGTAGGGGATCATTCCTACAATGTATCAAGTCAGTTGTTCTTGTATTTTGAGACCAGAGGATTTTTGGAAATTTAGGTAAATCAGAGAACAACATACGTGCTGGCAGCCATACTGGATTTCTAATAAGCACAGAAAAAACTTTAAGAAGACTATCCAAGCAATTCAAATCTGGTTCTGAACAGTGGTTTCATAGATGACTAGAATGTGAAAACTTAATGATGGAAAAGTATTTTCCAAATAGCTATGAAAAGGTTAAACTTGTGTCACAACTTCATTTCTGAATTAAAAGTTGAACAAAACATTTTTCTTTTCTGGACAAAGCAACAATAAATATGGTTGGATATTTGCTTATATTGTATAAATTCATCTGTACACTACTTCTGGGTGGGCTGTTCATAGTGTTATCTATATAAAGTGTTGGTTTGTTCTTCTTTTTCAAATCTGTCTTATCATCAAGTCAAGCTCTAAAAACCTCTACTCAATATATCCTATATAATTTTTTAACATGTGCTGGTTTCTATAATCAGACCTTTTAATGTTTTGAAAATATAATAAAATGTTCCAATTTGGAACAAATTGTGATTTTATGAATAAGGGTTACTTACCTGTGTCAACATACTATAATAGGATTATCTCTTTAGCTAGGGTTTAAATCAGCCGCCAAAAAGAACTCGACTACTGCTGTTCCCTTTACCTCCCTCATACATGTGCATGATCTCGTTGAAGTCTCATCAGTCTTCTTTTTGGCGAGATGAATGGCGGCTAGCTTTTGCAAATTTGTTGGATAGTTCTTGCCATTTTCATCGTAATTTGGGTTTGTCAGCTGCCTTTGAAGAGTGTTTTACTTTCCTGGGAACTAGCGTATATGTTTTATTTCAGAAACATTGTAAACCGCTTATTAATTTACGTTATTTTTACGATCGAGGTTGGATCACGCTGTTTCATTACGTAACCAACATTCAATCATGGATTCCCTGAAAAGTGTTACTTGTGAAAGATGCAACACATTGTTGCCGTTGGACCGTGTTTCCAGCAAATTTTGTGAATTTTGTGAGGCTGAAGTCGGCGAGAGCCGTAAGTCTTCAGACAGAACTGATGACAACAACAATCAATCCGTTTTTCCACTGGCGACAAAGACAACATGTACGATGTCTGCACCTAGGGTTGCTACTGGTGTAAATCCCACGGGAACGCTAAAGCCAGCACAATGTTATGGGTGTAAGAAAGTCTGCCTTAAGTTACAAGGCCATTATTGCCCGTCGTGCGAAAGAGCCAGACAACAGAAATGGGTTACATCGGAGGCTCTGGCTGTTGAATTAAACAAACAAGAAGCACGAATGCATAACCTGGAAAAGAAGCAAAATGAAACTTTCGTCCTTCAGCAACAAAATGCTGCCTTGCTTCTAGATATAGCAGATA
>JAOXYJ010542349.1:0-14554 GCA_028566555.1 Lithophaga nigra | reverse complement strand
AGCTACAGATTGGAACTCCTAGAGGCGTACTAGAAATTTTGGACTTGTTGACACATTGATCCCGACTGACAAAAATATAGAAAAATTGATATTGGACCAGCTTGGCAATTATGGACTGGATCTTTCTAATAACAATCTATGATACCAAATTTAATGCACAATATGCGCATTTCGACAAATAATGTCATCAGTTGTGCTCAAGGCCTAAAAGATGGAAAACCAAACCAACATCGAAAAGGTTGTAGAGCAGAAATAAATGCCAAAACGACCAAAAAATTAAAGCCAAAAACCAGATCAGGGCAGAGCTATGCACGAGGGAGATACTCCTTAGTTTCCTAAAATTTTATACATTTTAATACGGCAAATTTAAAAATACAAGTATCAATTTCATGCTAGTACTGAAAGACTAGCTACTGGACTGATGATATCGAGTCTATTCAAGGGCTTAAGTATCACAGGTAGGTACGGTTGAGAGCTTCCATTTGAGCTATAGAATAGAACCCCTAGTGGCGTACTAGAAATTGTGGAATTGTTGACACATTGAGCCTGACTGACGAAAATTGTGAAAAATTGATATTGGACCAATTTAGCAAGAGTAGGCTGGACCTTTCTAATCGAGTCTACTTAATGGCTAAGGTGTCAGAGGTAGGGACTTTTCAGAGCTTCCATTTGAGCTATAGATTAGAATCCCTAGTGCCGTACTAGAAATGGTGGACTTGTTGACACATTGATCCTGACCGACAAAAATTGTGAAAAATTGATGTTGGACCAACTCGGCAAATGAGGGCTGGAACTATCTAATCGAGTCTGTTCAACGCCTAAGGTATCACAGGTAGGTTTGTGGCAGAGCTTTTATTTGAGCTACGGAATGGAACCCCTAGAGGCGTACGAAAAATTGTGGACTAGTTGAGGCCTTCAGCCCCACAAATATTGTGAAAAATTGATATTGGACCAACTTGGCAAATGAGGGCTGGAACTATCTAATCGAGTCTGTTCAATGGCTAAGGTATCACTGGTAGGTATGTGCCAGAGCTTTTATTTGAGCTATAGAATAGAACCCCTAGAAGGGTAGGAAAAATTGTGGACTTGTTGAGACCTTAAGTCCCACAAATATTTTGAAAAATTGATATTTGACCAAATTGGCAAGTGTGGGCGGGACCTTTCTAGTCGAGTCTATTCAACGGGTAAGATATCAGTGGAAGGTACCTTCCAGAGTTTTCATTTGAGTTATAGAATAGAACCCCTAGAGGCGTACGAGAAATTCTGGACTTATTGACGCATTAAGCCTGACTGACGAAAATTGTGAAAAATTGTTATTGGGCCAACTTGGAAAGTGTGGGCTGGACCTTTTTAATCAAGTCTACTTAATGGCTAAGGTATCAGAGATAGGGACTTTCCAGAGCTTTTTTGAGCTATAGAATGGAACCCCTAGAGGCATACGAGAAATTATGGACTTGTTGACACATTAAGCCGGATTGACGAAAAAAGTGAAAAATTGAAATTAGACCAACTTGGCCAGTGTGGGTTGGACCTTTGAAATCGAATTTACTCAAGGGGTAAAGGTATCAGGGGTAGGTATGTTCCAGAGCTTTCAATTGAGCTACAGATTGGAACTCCTAGAGGCGTACTAGAAATTTTGGACTTGTTGACACATTGATCCCGACTGACAAAAATAGAGAAAAATTGATATTGGACCAGCTTGGCAACTATGGGCTGGATCTTTCTAATCGAGTCTACTCAATGGCTTAAGTATCACAGGTAGGTATGTTAGAGGTTTGAGAGCGTCCATTTGAGCTATAGAATAGAACACCTAGGGGCGTACTAAAATTTGTGGAATTGTTGACACATTGAGCCTGACTGACGAAAATTGTGAAAAATTGATATTGGACCAACTTAGCCAGAGTAGGCTAGACCTTTCTAATCAAGTCTACTCATTGACTATGGTATCACAGGTAGGGACTTTTCAGAGCTTCCATTTGAGCTATAGATTAGAATCCCTAGGGCCGTACTAGAAATGGTGGACTTGTTGATACATTGATTCCGACTGACAAAAATTGTGAAAAATTGATATTGGACCAACTTGGCAAGTGAGGGCTGGAGCTATCTAATCGAGTCTATTCAACGGCTAAGGTATCACAGGTAGGTATGTTCCAGAGCTTTCATTTGAGCTACAGAATAGAACCCCTAGAAACGAATCGGAAATTGTCGGCTTGTTGACACACTGAGCCACTCCGACAAATATTGTAAAAAAACTGATATTGGTTCAACTTGGTAAGTGTTGGATGGACCTTTCTAATCGAGTCTACTCAATGGCTAAGGTCAACTAGTCCACAATTATCCGTACGCCTCTATAGGTTCCATTCTATAGCTCAAATGAAAACTCTGGAAAATACCTACCTCTGATACCTTAGCTGTTGAATTGACTCGATCAGAAAGATCCCGCCTACACTTGCCAAGTTGGTCCAATATCAATTTTCCTCAGTTTTCTTCTGTGGGGCTGAAGGTTTCAACAAGTCCACAATTTTCTTACGCCTCTAGGGGGTTCCATTCTATAGCTTAAATAAAAGCTCTGGAACATACCTACCTGTGATACCTTAGTCGTTGAATAGACCTCACGTGCCAATTTGCTCCAATATCAATTTTTCAGAATTTTTGTCAGTCGGGATTAATGTGTCAACATATCCACAATTTTTCGTACTTCTCTAGGGGTTTCATTCTATAGCTCAAATGAAAGCTCTGGAACATACCTACCTGTGATACCTTAGCCATTTAATAGACTCGATTAGAAAGGTCCAGCCTGCAATTGCCAAATTGAACCAATATCAATTTTTCACAATTTTTGTTAGTCGGGATCAATGTGTCAAAAAGTCCACAATTTTTCGTTTGCCTTTAGGAGTTCCAATCTGTAGCTCAATTGAAAGCCTTGGAACATTCCTACCTCTGATACCTTAGCCATTAAGTAGACTGTAGAAAGGTCCAGCCAGCACTTACCAAGTTGGACCAATATCAGTTTTTTAACAATATTTGTCGGTGTGGCTCAGTGTGTTAACAAGCCCACAATGTCCGGTTCGTTTCTAGGGGTTCTATTCTATACCTCAAATAAAAGCTCTAGAACATACCTACCAGTGATACCTTAGCCGTTGAATAGACTATTAGATAGTTCCAGGCCTCACTTGCCAAGTTGGTCCAATATCAACTTTGACAATTTTTGTCAGTCGGGATCAATGTGTCAACAAGTCCACCATTTCTAGTATGCCACTAGGGGTTCTAATCTATAGCTCAAATGGAAGCTCTGAAAAGACCACTGATACCTTAGCTATTGAGTAGACTCGATTAGGAAGGTCCAGCCTACTCTTGCTAAGTTGGCCAAATATAAATTTTTCACAATTTTCGTTAGTCAGGCTCAATGTGTCAACAATTCCACAATTTCTAGTATGCCACTAGGAGTTCTATTCTATAGCTCCAATGGACGCTCTCAAACGTACCTACCTGTGATACTTAAGCCATTGAATAGACTCGATTAGTAAGATCCAACCCATAGTTGCCAAGCTGGTTCAATATCAATTTTTCTATATTTTTGTCAATCGGCGTCAATGTGTCAAAAAGTCCACAATTTCTAGTACGCCTCTAGGAGTTCCAATCTGTAGCTCAATTGAAAGCTCTTGAACATACCTACCTCTGATAACTTATCCACTGAGTAAACTCGATTTGAAAGACCCATCCCACACTGGCCATGTTGGTGTAATTTCAATTTTTCACAATTTTCGTCAGTCAGGCTTAATGTGTCAACTAGTCTACAATTATTCGTACGCCTCTATAGGTTCCATTCTATAGCTCAAATAAAAGCTCTGGACGGTACCTACCTGTGATATCTTAGCCGCTGAATTGACTCGAATTGAAAGGTCCCGCCCACACTTGCCAAGTTGATCCAATATAAATTTTTCACAATATTTGTCTGTGGGGTTGAAGGTTTCAATAAGTCCACAATTTCTCGCACGCCTCTGAGGGTTCCATTCTATACCTCAAATAAAAGCCCTGGAACATACCTATCTGTGATACCTTAGCCGTAGAATAGACTCTATTAGATAGTTCCAGCCCTCATTTGCCAAATTGGTCCGACATAAATTTTTCACAATTTTTGTCAGTCGGGATCAATGTGTCAACAAGTCCACCATTTCTAGTATGCCACTAGGGGTTCTAATCTATAGCTCAAATGGAAGCCCTGAAAAGTCCCTACCTCTGATACCTTAGCCATTGAGTAGACTCGATTAGAAAAGTCCAGCCTACTCTTGCTAAGTTGGCCCAATATCAATTTTTTACAATTTTCGTCAGTGAGATTCAACGTGTCAACAATTCCATAATTTCTAGTACGCCCCTAGGGGTTCTATTCGATAGCTCAAATAAAAGCTCTCAACTATACCTACCTGTGATACTTTAGCTATTGAATAGACTCGATTAGAAAGATCCAGCCCATAGTATCCAAGCTGGTCCAAGATAAATTTTTCCCTATTTTAGTCAGTCGGGATCAATGTGTCAACAAGTCCACAATTTCTAGTACGCCTCTTGGAGTTCCAATCTGTAGCTCAATTGAAAGCTCTGGAACATACCTACCTCTAATACCTTAGCCATTGAGTAGACTCGATTTGAACGGTCCAGTCAACACTTGGCAAGTTGTTCTAATTTGAATTTTTCACAATTTTTGTCAGCCAGGCTTAATGTGTCAACCAGTTCATAATATCTCCTACGCCTTTAGGGGTTCCATTCTATAACTCAAATGAAAGCTCTGGAACATACCTACCTGTGATATCTTAGCCCTTAACTAGACTCGATTAGAAAGGTCCAGCCCACATTTGCCATGTTGGTCCAATATCTATTTTTCACAATATTTGTCTGTGGGGCTGAAGGTCTCAACAAGTCCACAATTTTTCGTACGCCTCTAGGGGATCCATTTTATAACTCAAATAAAAGCTCTAGAACATACCTACCTGTGATACCTTAGCCGTTGAATAGACTTCATTAGAAAGGTCCAGCCCTCAATTGCCAATTTGCTCCAATATCACTTTTTCAGAATTTTTGTCAGTCGGGATCAATGTGTCAACATATCCACAATTTTCCGTACTTCTTTAGGGGTTCCATTCTATAGCTCTGATGAAAGCTCTGGAACATACCTACCAATGATACCTTAGCCGTTGAATAGACTCGATTAGAAAGGTCCAGCCCACACTGGCCAAATTGGTCCAATATCAATTTTTCACAATTTTTGCTAGTCGGGATATATGTGTAAACAAGTTCACAATTTCCAGTACGCTTCTAGGGGTTCCAATCTATAGCTCAAATGGAAGCTCTGAAACGTACCTACTTGTGATACCTTAGCCATTTAATAGACTCGATTAGAAAGGTCCAGATCACAAGTGCCAAATTGGCCAATATCAATTTGTCACAATTTTTGTCACTCGGGATCAATGTGTCAACAAGTCCACAATTTCTCGTACGCCTCTAGGAGTTTCAATATGTAACTCCATTGAAAGCTCTGGAATATACCTACCTCTGATATTTTAGCCATTGAATAGACTCGATTAGAAAGGTTCAGCCCACACTTGCCAAATTGGTCCGATCTCAATTTTTCACAATTTTCGTCACTCAGGGTTAATGTGTCAACAAGTCCATAATTTCTCCCACGCCTCTAGGGTTTCTATTCTATAATTCAAATGAAAGCTCTGGAAGGTACCTACCTCTGATATCTTACCCGTTGAATGGACTCGATTAGAAAGGTCCCGCCCACACTTGCGCAATTGCCAAGTTGGTCTAATATCAATTTTTACAATATATGTCAGTGGGACTTAAGGTCTTTACAAGTCCACAATTTTTTGTACGCCTCTAGAGGTTCCATTCTAAAGCTCAAATAAAAGTTCTGGAAAATACCTACCTTAGATACCTTCGCCCTTGACTATACTCGATTAGAAAGGTCACGCCCACACTTGCCAAGTTGATCCAATATCAATTTTTCACAATAGTTTCTCTGTGGGGCTGAAGATCTCAACTAGTCCACAATTTCTCGTACGGTTCTAGGGGTTCCATTCTATAGTTCAAATAAAAGCTCTAATATATACCTACCTGTGATACCTTCGCCGTTGAATAGACTCGACCAGATAGTTCCAGCCCTTCTTACCAAGTTGGTCCAATATCAATTTTTCGCAATTTTTGTCAGTCGGGATAAATGTTTCAACAAGTCCACCATTTCCAGTACGCCTCTAGAGGTTCCATTCTATAGCTCAAATGAAAGCTCTGGAACGTACCTACTTGTGATACCTTAGCCGTTGAATAGACTCGATTAGATAGTTCCAGCCCTCACTTGCCAAGTTGGTCCAATATCATTTCTTCACAATTTTTGTCATTCGGGGATCAATGTGTAAATAAGTCCACCATTTCTAGTACGGCCGTAGGGGTTCTAATCTGTAGCTCAAATAAAAGCTCTGAAACTTACTTACCTGTGATACTTTAGGCATTGAATAAACTCGATTAAAAAGATCCGGGCCTCAATTGCCAAGTTGGTCCAATATCAATTTTTCAAAATATTTGTCTGTGGGACTTAAGGTCTCAACAAGTCCACAATTTTTCCTACCCTTCTAGGGGTTCTATTCTATAGCTCAACTGAACGCCCTGGAACGTACCTACCTGTGATACCTTAGCCGTTGAATAGACTCGATTAGATAGTTCCAGCCCTCACTTGCCAAGTTGGTACGATATCAATTTTCCACAATTTTTGTCAGTCGGGATCAATGTGTCAACAAGTCGACCATTTCTAGTACGGCAGTAGGGGTTCTACTCTATAGCTCAAATAAAAGCTCTGAAAAGTCCCTACCTCTGATTCCTTAGCCATTGAGTAGACTCGATTAGAAAGGTCCAGCCTACTCTGGCTAAGTTGGTCCAATATCAATTTTTCACAATTTTCGTCAGTCAGGCTCAATGTGTTAACAATTCCACAATTTCTAGTACGCCCCTAGGGGTTCTATGCGATAGCTCAAATGGAAGCTCTCAAACGGACCTAACAGTGATACTTAAGCCATTGAAAAACCTCGATTAGAAAGATCCAGTCCATAGTTTCCAAGCTGGTCCAATATCAATTTTTCTATATTTTTGTCAGTCGATATCAATGTGTCAGCAAGTCCACAATTTCTAGCACGCTTCTAGGAGTTCCAATCTGTAGTTCTTTTGAAAGCTCTGGAACATACCTACCTCTGATACCTAAGCCATTGAGTAGACTCGATTTGAAAGGTCCAGCCCGCATTTGCCAAGTTGGTCTAATTCAATTTTTCACAATTTTTCTCCGTCACGCTTAATGTGTCAACAAGTCCATAATTTCTCGTACGCCTCTAGGGGTTCCATTCTATAGCTTAAATGAAAGCTCTGGAAGTACCTACCTTTGATACCTTAGCCACTTAGTAGACTTGATTAGAAAGGTCCAACCCACACTTTCCAAGTTGGTCCAATATCAATTTTTCACAATTTTCGTCAGTCAGACTTAATGTGTCAACAAGTCCAGAATTTCTCGTATGCCTCTAAGGGTTCTATTCTATAACTCAAATGAAACATCTGGAAGGTATCTACTTCTGATATCTTACCTGTTGAATAGACTCGATTTGAAAGGTCTCGCCCAAACTTGCCAAGTTTGTCCAATATCTATTTTTCACAATATTTGTGTGTGGGGCTGAAGGTCTCAACTAGTCCACAATCATTCATACGCCTCTATAGGTTCCATTCTATAACTCAAATGAAAGCTCTGGAAAATACCTACCTCTGATACCTTAGCCGTTGAATTGACTCAATTAGAAAGGTCCCGCCCACACTTGCCAAGTTGGTCCAGTATCAATTTTTTACAATATTTGTCTGTGGGGCTGAAGGTCTCAACTAGTCCCGAATTTCTCGTACGCCTTTAAGGGTTTCATTCTATAGCTCAAATAAATGCTCTTATACATATCTACATGTGATACCTTAGCCGTTATATAGACTTGATTACAAAGGTCCAGCCCACACTTGCCAAATTGGTCCAATATCAATTTTTAACAATTTTTGTTAGTCGGGATCAATGTGTCAACATGTCCACAATTTTTAGTACGCCTCTAGGGGTTCTTTTCTATAGCTCAAATGAAAGCTCTGAAACGTACCTACCTGTGATACCTTAGCCATTTAATAGACTCAATTAGAAAGGTCCAGTCCGCACTTGCCAAACTGGTCCAATATCAATTTTTTTCAATTTTTGTCAGTCGGGATCAATGTGTCAACAAGTCCACAATTTCTCGTACGCCTCTATGAGTTCCAATCTGTAGCTCAATTAAAAGCTCTGGAATATACCTACCTCTTGTACCTTAGTCATTGAGTAGACTCGATTAGAAAGGTCCAACCAACACTTGCCAAGTTGGACCAGTATCAGTTTTTTTACAATATTTGTCGGTGTAGCTCAGTGTGTCAACAAGCCCACAATGTCCGGTTCGTTTCTAGGGGTTCCATTCTATAGCTCAGATGAAAGCTCTGGGACATACCTACCTCTGATATCATAGATGTTGAATAGGCTCGATTTGAAAGGTCCAGCCCACACTTTCGAAGTTGGTCCATGTTCCATTTTTCACCATATCAGTTGATAATTTTGATGATCATAATTTCTGTAGCACGGACGTCAATGAAACTAGCGTTACAAGTTATTTTATGTTGTGTTAGAGGGATGATTTTATTAGCAATAACTGATTTATAATATATATCAAAGACTCTCCCGACGCATTGACGAACGCACTTGTTTTTATTGTGGGCTGGCTTATTGTGGGCCAGCGGTTATTGAGGGCTGTTAATTTGGGCCAGCGGTTATTGAGGGCTTCACACTAGTGATAACTTTCCTAGTATATACAGTTTCACAGTAGGTAATTACGTCTGGTAGTGTACATGTCGCTGACATCTGGCCCCGACGCCATAAAGCTAAAAATATTCCTAAGTATGAGACTTTTCTCAACTGCCATGGTTATAGCCAATCAAAACCCTAGAAATTCCCTATTGTCATGATAGTCAAAAATTATCTCAGTTTTATGGCGCCGAGGCCTGGTAGTGTACATGTCGCAGATGGTGAAAGTAACTACTGATGGCAAATCAGTAATGGGGTTATCTTTCAAAACGATAAAACTCACTGGTTAATATAAGTTCATGTTGCTTTTTTTTTGTCAATTTTGAGAAAATACTGGCAGCACTGAAAAGTTCAGTGTATATCAGTGTTTAGAAAATACAGTACTGGAAATACTGAGACATAAATAAAGAAACAGTTTATTCTTGAAATTAATAAAATTCCTTCGTGTATACTACCAAGATTTGTGCGATCATTTCTAGAACTTTGAACGATCATTTATTGAAATTTTTGTATGATCATTTGTTAAACTGTCTCATGTATTTTTGAACGGTCGCCTACAGAATATTTTTCCCAGCTTAAACTAGTGAATGTATAAAATTAAAAAAAAATCTATCATAATTGAATTCCGGACGATCATGAGGAAAAAGCTAAAATAATGGTGTTTGCGTTGTTATTCACTATAGAGTAAGTAAGCTAGCTGAAATATGATTAAGTTCATGCATGAGTATTCCAGAAATTACATTCAGTGATCCGTGAATTTTTCAGGTTTTTTTCTTTTAAAGCTGTATGTGTACTGTTACGTTCAAAATTTCAAGAAAATTTGAATGTTAGATTTGAACAGTGTTTGGTCTTTAAAGGACGGACGGCATACGACAGACGAACGATGGGCGCCAAATGTAGTAAAAGCCTGGCCTTTAACCAGGTGAGCTCTCAAAAAAGGAGATAACCGAGAAGTCAACGTACCTGTAGGCGACCGTACAAAAATATATGAGACAGTTTAACAAATGATCGTACAAAATTTCTACAAATGATCGCACAAAGCTTCTACAATGATCGTACAAATCTTCGTGGTATATACGAAGGTATTTCTTCAATTCAAGATTAAGCTATTTCTTCATTCATGTCTTAGTATTTCCAGAATTTTCTAAACACTGATATACACTGAAAATTTCAATGCTGCCAGTATTTGCTCAAATTTGACGAAAAGAAAAACCCCCAAAACAAAAAACATAAACTTACATTAACCAGTGACGTTTTATCGTTATAACCAGTGTTTTTTTCTGTGCAAAAGGCTCTATTTGATGTTTCAGAATAATATTACGGGCAGATAAAATACTTAATTCTATTATACAAGAATTTATGTTTGATATATTTCATAGCAAGAATGTGTAAGAGGGGTAAAACGTGACATTCCAAGTTCAATCGGCGACATAACAGCAAACTACCGCTTCGATACTCACTAATGACCGTACAAACTTAATATTTCCAAATGACTGTACAAACTGTTTATACACTGTGATTAAGATCACATTATGTCCGCAATCCTCAGTGCATGTAAACCAGGTCAATATTCCTAGCAAATCGAATGTTAAGTTAAAAAAAAAATTTTATCATATACTAGTCATATACCGTTTAATTCCATCCTTTTTGTAACTCACCTGGTCGGAAGGACCATGTGAGGTATTGTCGTCACTTGGCGTCCGTCGTCGTTAGCTTTTTCATATTTCAGTGTTCTTCTCTGAAACGACTTAATAGATTTGAAACAAACTTGACAGGAAAGTTCCTTGGAGGGACCTCTGCTTAATTTATGCTTTTAGTGTCGATAAGAGATTCAACATGTCTGCCAGGGCCAATGGTGTGTTCTGGTTGGCTGAAATTTGAAAGATCTTCTTGTCAGAAACGATGCGACGAATTAAACCATAATTTTGTAGGAATGTTCCTTGATGGTCCTTTACGAAGTTCATGTTTTTTTTTGTTTTGCTTTTGTTTGACACTGGGCCCTGTTTTAAATACCCTCAAAGGTCTTCTTGTCAGTAGCCACAGATGTCAATGAAACTGTTTTGTTGCAGAAATGTTCCTTGGATGATCCTCTTCTAAACTGATGTTTTTGTTTGTTTTTTGTTTTTTTTTTTTGCCGTTTGAAAATCTAAAATAACTGTATGGGGAAAATCTCAAAAGGTCTTCGTCTCAGAAACCATAGATGACAATGAGTATGTTTCTTTGTATAAATGTTCCTTGGATGTCCTCCACAAAATTGATGTTTGTTTTGCCAATCGGAAGTCCAAGATGGCTGCTACCGAGGAACATAGTTTAACATAAGACTTTTTAGGGAAGATTTTCAAAGATCTTCTTCTCAGAAAATGTCGATGTCAGTGAAAATATTTCAGTGCAGAAATATTCCTTGAATGGTCCTCTACAAAATTTATATTTGTTGAAGATCCAAGATGGCCGCCACCGAGGAACATAGTTTAACATTGAACCCTATGGTCTTCAAAGGTCTTCCTGGAAACCATAGATGTCAATGAAAATGTTTTATTGCAGAAATGTTTCTTGGATGGTCCGCTACAAAATTGATTGTGTGTGTGTATGTTTTTTTTTTTGGCAATCAGAAATCCAAGATGGCTGCCACCGAGGAACATAGTTTAACATTGAGCTCTATGGGAAATGTTTTCAAAGGTTCTTTTCTTAGAAACTTAGATATCGATGAAAATATTTCATTGCAGAAATGTTCCTTTGATGTTTCTCTAGAAAATTGATGTTTGTTTTGCCGATGGGAATTCCAAGATGGCCGCCATCGAGGAACATAATTTAACATTGAACTCTATGAGGAGTATTTTCAATTGAAAATGCACTAGAAGGGTCTTTTTGGAAAGAACTAAAGCAATTACATTGAAACTAGTCATGTAGATCAGAATTCGCGATAACATTTTAGTTTCTAACACAGTCTTCTATTTTTTGACTTAGCTGAAAATCGTGCAAGTTCAAGTCAGTTGACATACATTGTAATTATTTTTTCACTATGGAAACTATATTTAAAAAAAATAAATTGATAGATAAATTAAAAAAATAAATAAACAAATTCCCTGAAAGTAGTTACATGGTACTCTGCTTCTTGATTCTGATTGGCTGAGAGCCCATAACGTCACATATATGCAAATGAGGTCATCAGACTCTATACTTCTGCAATCTGATTGGCTGATAGAATCTAGTGACCACGTTTACTAGTCATATGCCAATGATGTAAAATAATAAATTATGTAAATGAAGACACGAACCATGTGAAAATGATTGACAGTTCAAAGAACAAAAAAGTAAGTACCGCCATAAAAACCCAAAAGTCTCATCAATCAATGTCACGTAATCCCGGAAGGAATTCAACCAAAGTTTTATGGACAATAAATTTGTCGCATTGATTAACAGACCTCATTAATCAAATAACCACATCAAAGAATAAAAATTTAGTACCTCGTAAAAATCACAAGGAACGAGCATATCGTTAAATACTTCAATCGTATATATTTCTCTCTGAATACTTTATATTTACGTGGTTGCGAAGACGTACAACAACCAGCTACAAAGTCAGACAGTTTAACAGATATGATACCCAACTATACCCTTCAAAGAAAGGAGTCACTGTTACACTCTGAAGATGGCGTTTGTTGGAGTTTCATAAGAAAGATTTTGACAAGTATTTCAAGGATTATTGCTCAGGAACCGTCTCAGAAGAAGAACACAGTATACATTTAGGAGGGGGTATCTACATCACCGTAAACAACAAATTCCCTGTCATCAATAGCAGACACTGGTGGAAACCAAACGATGAAACCGAACCTAAACCGACAAAGTAAGGATTGATATTAAACCAAGAAAAATGGGATCTGCTGACTGTAATGCCAGAGTTGAACGATACTCCTCATGGTTGTGAAGAAAAAGACCATCAAAATCAACTCGGGATGTTACGCTGTAAAGAATGAAACCCATTTGAATGTGAAATATATTGAAGAGTGTATGTATATATTTATATAGAATTTACTCAGCAATCATTAGGACAATTTCTTTCGCAATGAACACATCCAGATATACCGATGTCGACGGAACAATGACAGAAAAATATCGCATGGTGGTGATGAAGGAAGCAGAAGACAAAATTGGGAAGAATGTAAACAAACATGCCACGTTGGTGTTCAGATGTAAGAAACAATGTAAAATGATCGAAGTGATCTGTCATTTTTGTGAATACGAAGTCAGATATAGTGCCTACATAGCAAAAAACCAAACAAGAAAGAGACGAATAATAGCGTGATAAAAAAGAAAAGAACGAAAAGAAACGAAGTTTCAAGTTCAAGATCGGCGACCTAGTCAGAATCACCTATTTACCTCATCCTTTTCAAAGGGATTATCAACAGAAATAGACGGAAGAACTATTTAAAATACGTCGCCGTTACCTACGACAAGGTATTCCAGTTTATCAATTGACAGATTTCTCGGACGGATCTATAGATGGAACTTTTTATCAACCGGAATTACAAAAAGTGAATAAAGAAGCAGACGTCTCCTGGAAGATCGAAAAGATTCTGAAAAAGAGAAAACGTAATAGAGTGAAAGAACTTCTAGTGCGTTGGTTGAGATGGCCTAAGAAATTCGTTTCGTGGGTCCGGGAAATCAGACATCCAATAAATACCGAAGTGCTTCGCTGTCTTTCGTCATTCTTTCACGAGATGAGCATACGGATGGTGCCGAGATCGTCCAACGACGTAAAGCTCTTCGACAACAAACCCTACGACTTTAACGTGCAATAAGATAAACAGATTACGATCAATGGAAACTGGGTGGTGGCATTGACGGAGATCGAATTAAATTACGCGAAGAAAGGAAAAGAAGAGGTATACGTAATTTCAGACGTGTGTGCCGGCAGTTTCGTCGGAAAATCCGAATGCCCTTTACTCAGAAGAGTTCAGGTTCAAAAGAACAATATCATTTTCGAATCGCCGTATTACGTACCGGTGAGGGTGAAGGAATTGGATCAAATCAGATTATATATAAAGGACCAAAAAGACAAGAGCTAAAGACGTTTTCGACGACGAGGAACATTTAAAGAAGAAAAATAGAAAATGGCAAATCTGAGTAAAACCGATAAAGACTTTGCCATTCCACAACAGTTATCTCTCTTCACAACACCTCGTAACCAGCTCTCCATCGAAAAGATAGATTTCGACGAAACGAGACCTCTTGCCAATTTTAAGGACGCGTCTACGATCGAATTTGCAGTGTCCGGTCAAGGATCAGAATACATAGATTTGAAACGTAGTAGACTTTACGTTCGAGCCAAGATCGTCAAGGCCGACGGATCCGATTTGGCAGCTCAGAAAAAAACCGTAATCATTAATCTTCCGTTGCAAACCATGTGGTCGCAGGTCGACGTGTACATGAACAATAAATTGGTGTCGTTAAACGCGTCTCACTATCCCTGGAAAGCCTATCTGAAGACCGTGTTGTAGAGTGGATCTGACGAACAATTATCTCATTTACAGAGCCAGCTGTTTTTCAAAGACGATGACCCGATGGATTCAATCACGCTCAATGCCGAATTCATTAATCGTTACGAGTACACAAAACTGAGCCGAGAATTCGAACTGGAAGGACCGCTGATGGAAGACGTGTTTG